>JAOYND010243582.1:0-13140 GCA_025802135.1 Lagerstroemia fauriei
TCCACCTCGAATAAAACTTTACTTTACTCCTCATACTCTCCTTAAACATGGCCCCTTGAGCCTACCACAAATGCCACAAGACACCAAATAAAGCCGAACAATGCTCGAACCTCATGACCGGCACAACAAATATAGTATTGTATTTGATACCTTCTCTTCTCAATCCTCCAATCTTATTGAACAACCTCTTGCGATCACTGAATCTTTTTCGAGTCAGTTGTTCAAATATATCCCAGGTCTCCTTCTTATAAAAGAACTCCTTTTCTTCCTTCAGCCACTTATTGAAAATTGGAGCCCCTGATAAAGTTTAGGAGATGTCTTACCTTCAGAATATAATTCTCTGCATCCCTTCTTGGTCGATCTCGAGCTATCACAATTGGAAGTTTGGGAGATGTCTTACATTCAGGAGATATCTAAGACCTGATCGGAGTAAATTTAACCCTCCTTCAATAGGAAGAATTGCCCGTTCTAAATTCCATCCTTCCTAAGCACCCTTACTCTTCAATTAAGATAGCTCCATTTTGTTGGAACAACTCCTTTATGTTGCAACAATTTCTCTTAATCAAAATGTTGTTCTTCTTCGTATGCCCTGAACCTGTGTGCTTTCGACTTCTGTGTTTAGCGTCTAATGTCGAGGATGCCACTATTGCTTAACCCACTATTATTGAGTTATCAAGCATATACAAGATACTTCCCGTCTCATCATTTGAGTCAGATTTATTCTTACCTTGAAGCTTATAACATTCAACAACAATATGTCTCATCTTCCTGCAATAGAACCAAGTATTATTACTATTCCTCCTCTTGGATCTGGATCTGCATTTGTCGGTACCTTGATTTTGTTGTTCACTCACATAAAAGTTCACATCTTACTCATTGGATCTCTAGGTAAACCCGAAATCATTGTTCAACTTCTCTTTACTCGTCAAAGTGTCGTTGACATCATCAAAGGTCAAGGATGTCCTTCCGCAAATCATCGTTTACCGAAAGTGTTGTATGAAGAGAGTAACGAATACAACAATAAAATAGCTTGATCTTGATCCTCTAACTTGGCATCAACAGTCTCCAAATCATTGATGAGAGTGATGAACTCACTAATGTGAGAATGATCGAAATCCCCTCGACCATATGATGTGTATGTAACTACTAAGTCAAAATCAATTGGCTAGCAATGTACTTCGATAGATATATTCTCTTGCAATATATGATTCAATAGGCACAAAGGAATGGCAGAAAGAGCTTTCTTGTTGAGTCTCTTCCAATTAGCATCAAACATGGTGAAGCCCTACTCCGCGATCACTGTCTCTAGATCATTCTACAGGAAAAGATCAGACATATGTACTTGTCACAGGCTGAAATGCACAGCTGCATCGAACTTCTCAACCTCAATATTCATTATGGACATCCTGGATACTTCAATCAACCAAGACAACAAACGTGTACTCTGATACCACTTGGGCTTTGATATAAATTTGTTGATCACATGGACAACGAAGATAATATGGAGGAGAGAAGTAGTTGCACATGATGTATGTGGTTCGAGATAATGGTGAAGTGTCATTCGCACATTCACATCAAAAGGAGGCTTGATGGTGTCTTCATTATTGAGCGATAATAGAACGAGTACAAGACGAGGTACAATGAGAAGACAACCCAATCCTCAAAGGCACACAACATAATACAAAAGATGAATCTCAAAACCCTAAACACAAGATTATTGACAATAACACCTATCGAGCGCATCAAGTACCCCTTACATCAATACTTTGCTCACCATATAGCCACGATTCATTCAATCCAAAATCTCCTTACTTTATATTTATTCAAGATATCCTAAAATACAATAATTTTTCTAGAAGATAGAGTATCAAATCTAGAAAAATAAGGGTACATAATCGGACTCAAACATCTTCAAAATTCAACACACCCGGGAGTAATACATGTCGCATTAATTTAATAAACTAAATATTATTAGTGGAGAGAGAAAGATGATATCACTTTTTATCAATGTACTAAACAACCACTGGCCCTATTCATAGATAACGTGGCAAAGTTTGGCTCATGTTAAACCTTTCTTAGTTGGGCGGAGTGGTAACAATGCAATGAATTGGGATTGAGACGTTTCCTGGAGGTTTTAATCTATCATTAACCTAGTGGATTTTCTTGCTCTTCCAACATTTGCTCATTTTTTAAGGATTTTATCATGTAATTCCCAGTATTCAATTTAGTTTCTTATTGCTCAATCCTAGAGTTTGTATTATCCCCAACAAGTAGTATTAGAGTATAATTTGTCTTGAAAAATGTGGATATTGAGGTTTGAAAGATGAATAGAATCAAGATTCTACTAATCAAAGGTGGTGATGCTGTTGGTTCTATTGGAGGAAATATAATAAAGTCATATAATCTCGATAGTCACTGTTACAAATGGAATATAGAAATTTCAAGACTCAAAGTCACGTTACAACCTATGACGTAAAATACAGAATAAAATCAAACTACGAAATTGTAAAGTTACTGAATATCGAGACTTGTAGTTGTCACATTGTTCTCAAGACTAATTCGTCACCCTCTCAACTTTGTTGAGGAAGGTTGGACGTTAGTCTTCTAGGATATAATGATAGCTGAAGTTAATACAACATAGAACTTTAAACTCCTCGGTTGATGGACGTCAAAATTTTCAACTTGAGAAAAAGAATATGGATGAGGCACGCACGAGGCCTAGCTTGGGACTTTGATCGAGGTCGGATTGGAGTTGCCACTAAACCGTTTATTAAGGCCGTTTAGGCGCCTAAGTCACTAAGTGATCATGATACTAACCACCTAGGTTTTTATCGGTCTTGGAACCGAGATTTGAGTCCAGAGGTCCTGTTATGTATCTTGAAGCTCGAGAGCCAAAATACGCCCAAACTTGGTACCCGTCCCTCAGTCTAGGTCATTTGTTTGCTTGCACATTTTTATTTGTCCAATTGTTTCTCTAATCGAAGTTCGAATCGATGGTCCAGAGTGAAATTCGATAATTCGTACCACAATCTAGCATGCCACTAACCGCCCTAATCTAAGTGTAGAAAGTAAAAATTTCCACTATTGTTGAGATTACATACATTTGTCATCTGTCTCTCACACACTATCCATCTCATTACATCGGTTCACTCAAATACATTGATTTTTCCTCCCCACATACAATGAAAGCAATATACATGAATAAAATATCTCAACCAATATTGACATCAATCAACTCAATCACGATAGATTTATTTAACTCAAGACAATTTTTTTTACTTAAAAATGAGAAAAGTTAATCGTAACAGAAATTGGGGAATGACATAGAAATTGAGTTAAATCGTTCAGGGCCTTTAAAAATCCAAAAAATTATCTACCCTTGAAAGATTCAAAAGATACTCCTGAAAACTAATTCGTCTCGCTTCAAAATATCCGAACTTGACCCGAAATATTTCGAAATGTTTAAGGATCAAACCCTAAGTTTTGGGAGACACTTAAACCCACTTTAAAACACACAAAAATATGGGGACTGATCTGGAAAATTTGGATAGGGCTGGACTGATTTTTAAAAGTACGACAAAAGATCCCGAATCGATCCGTAACGATCCGAAACTTTCAAGAACCGACCCTATAACTTAACAACAACTAAAACCACTTTAAAACACACAAAATACATCAGGAATAGATCTGTAAACTTTGGAATAAATCTGGACTGATTTTAAAAAGCCGGTAAAAGATCCCAAAACGATCCAAAATTTTCAAAAATGGACCCCCAAATTCAAAAAAGACCTAAGACCAATCTAAAACACACAAAATATATCAGGAGCAGATCTGAAAAATTCGGAATGAATCTGGACAGATTTTAAAAACCCGGTAAAAGACCCCGAATCGATCCTAAACGATCCGAAATTTTTAAAAAATAGACCCCCAAATTTACACAACGCCTAAGACCATTCTAAAACACACAAAAACATCAAAAACAAAGCTGGAAAGGTTTTAGAATAAATCTGGACTAATTTTAGCAAGCTAATAAAAGACTCCGAGTCGATGCAAAAAGATCTGAGATTTCCATAAAATGATCCATGATCCTTAGGAAATATTTAGACCCACTTTGAAACACATTTTTGACCTCATAGCTGACCTAAAAACTTCGAAAAAGTGGTCAGGTTGATAAACAAAATTTTGAAACTTGACTTTGAACGATTCACTTCATCATCAGGATTTTTGCACAACCCATTTCTTAGTCATTCCCCAATTCTCTTATAAAAAAATTATTTTTTCTTTTTTTTAAAAAATTCAACCCTTTTTTTCTTTTTCATTTTTATCATTTTTATGTTTTTTCTAAGAAGGATGAACAATATATATTTATTTTTAAAAATCCTAACTAACAAGCTTTCATTTTTTTAGGATTCTATTCCATTTTTCTTCACGAGAACATGAATCCTAATTTTTTATTTTCTCATTTTTTTTGTATGTTTCTATTTAAAAAACATTTATTCGAAAGAAAGAAAAATAAACATTTTTCAAGGATATGACATAAATCCCGATCAAGAAATTATACCTATAGCCGTGACGATGACGATGATGATGTCAAAGAGTGAGCGAAGCTTGGACTCGCTTCGGTGTCGGTCCCGGGCACCTTCGGGACACGAGGACTCGTCGATTCACACGGACACGGGCTTGATGACGATTGTCGAGATGGATGGGATTGGGATGGGAATATGTGTTCTTGAATCTGCCCAACTCATGAGAATATTCAAGTATGATTTGATGAAGAGTGAGTAGTATGTGGACATATATTAGATGGAAAATGAAGGATTAATGTGATATGGTGGATGAATATTATGGAATGGATGAATGGAGAGGTTATGTTGGATGAGAAATATGTAGGAGAGTACGTGGACGAGTGTTCTTCAATGTGTGTCCTCTTGCAAATGAATGTGAGACATATTTACAGAGGAAGTGCAGCATGGGCCTAATTGTAACACACATGAAAGTTTCTAGGGCTGAAAAAAATAAAAATTTAAAATAAAAAAATAAAAAATGAAAATAGGAAGAACGATAGAAAGGGAGGAAGTCGGTGGCAGAGCTGCAAGCGGGTACGGCCGGGAGGCTCGGCGAGTCAATAGCGGCGGCGACTAACATTGGACAACAACGTACGGCCGGTCAGAGCAGCGACGCCGTGCATGGCAGCCGGTCCGGTGACCTCGGGCTTGTTGTTGGGAGAGCTCGGAGAGGGGAAAGAGAGTGGCCGGGAAAGTCAAGGATGGCGGCCTGTCAGCAGCTGAGAAGGGCAAAGGTCAGAGGAGGCGTGCACGGCACCGGAACCGGCCATTTCGACGCCGAAAGGTAGAGAGAGAGAGTGAAAGTGACCGGGGAGAGAGAGAGAGAGAGAGACGTCAATCGGGAATGGAACGGAGATGGGATCGGAGATGGGAGAGGGACGGATGGATGGGACGGAGGTGTTGGCGGTCGTAGGAGGCATCGCCATGGCCAGCCGAGAAGACCCCTCCCGTGGCCTCTGTGTGGTCTGCTCGTGGAGGGGGAAAGCTTGAAGATGGCACTGTTCACGTGATTGATGATTGATTTTTTTAATATTTTTATTTTATTTTATTTTCTCTTTTCATATAAAATAAAAATAAAGTAAAAATTAAAAATTAAAAATTTGTGCAATGAATAGGAATGAAAAGGAGTTTGATCGGGTCAAAATCAAGTGTCTACATCGGCAAACTGAACAAATGCATGCAGCTACCACGAAAACAATGCAGATGCACGAACATTAGGGAGAGAGAATGTTGTGGAAAATGTATGAATATGTGAGTCTAAATCCTTCAGACTATAGTCTTATTTATAGGGAAGGTGGGAGCTGCACGCATAAATGATATAAACTGATAATTCAATACTTGAACCGGCCAATAAATGTCATGAACTAGTAGTTTTGGACATTAATTCGACCCATTAAGAGGCGACTTTAATCTACCCTTAAATGCCTTTTAATACCTGGCTTCAATGTTAATTTAAACAGTCAGTGTTGGCTCTAATGCTGACTTTAACTACCACAGCCAAAGAAAATCTTAAGTGTCACCTAATGTAAAAAGAATAAGAAAATTCGTAGGAAAAGGTAAAAGAGGCCCACAGTTCGAACAAACATTTGGTGTGCCCGCCGCGTGCACATACAGGAGCTCAACTAAATCGGTCACCAACTCCACCCCCTTTGCTGGCACACGAGACGGGCACGAGTCGTATAATATGACCAAGAAACTTTCTCCATACAAGAGTACTCTTTTCTTATAAACACTTAAAACTTTTCTTCCCTCATCCATGTGGGATAGAACTCTTCCCATTCTCCGCGTGGTTTTATGGTCCCGTATATGTGTCGGCTCCAATCTAGATTCATTTACTCTTTAGCCCATAAACATATAACTTCTTTAAACCAATCTCCCACATGGATGAAATTTTTTTTGTTTTGACTCTTTGTTGGTTTCTAAGAAGTGAATCCTGCATAGGATAGGCAGGTGTTACCCATAGTTTTTAAAACTGGATCGGACTGGCCAGTTGGACAGGTTGAACCGAAAATCGGTCACCAGTCCGGTCCGGTTACATGTATTACTCCGTTTGTGCTATGCCGGTTTTATTGTAAACCGGCGAACCCATAAGACCGGTCCGTTCACTAAAACAAAATATATAAAATTGAAGTTACAGAGTTTCTAATTGAAGTTACAGAGTTCATCGCTCCTTTCTTCACATCTTCTCCCAAATATCTCTCTTCACTTCTCAAATTGCACTCTTCTCCATCGTTCTTCACGAAATTCTAAATTGATAAGTGATACAAGCCTACAAGATTCGGATTTCTGTCCCCCATTTTCATCGTTTCATCTTACTCATTTCAATCGTTCCATCACAATCTTCTCAAACCCTAAATCGTTTAGCTCGAGGTTTGACAAGTCATCTGCTCAAGGTGAGGACTGCGAGCTTCTTCAATATCAATAGTAATAGTCAATTTCAATTTATTTATTATTAGAGCTTTGGATCATCCCCTCATTCTTTTCCCTCTCTCGACCCTCACACCTTTTTATAACTAATAAAGGTTTCCACTTGTTGTTCTTCTCTGCTAAAAATAGGGTGGACAATGCCTGAGGAGGATTATTGACAGAGATAGGGTATTGATGCTATGATTCCTCGGAATTTATTGGATTTTTCATAAAGTTTCATTTTCTCTGAATTATTCATATAATCTGGAAATTGGGTTCTTCTTGGATGATTGTTAAATGACCCGTGTTTCTAAGTTGTGAATCAAGTTTTCCTTTTTTCTATGCATAAGTAGGTAAAACTCCTTTTTTAATTCCTTTCCTACTTCTATCTATTTAATTGCCTATAGTTCTTGAATTCTTCTGGTTGAAGAAGTATTTTGGGTGATGAAAATTTTATAGTTAAAATCTTATCTTCAGCAAACAAATTTTGACCAAATAAATTCTTCTAAATTTATCATTAATATTTAGTATTTTAGGTTACTATTGGTAATTTCATATTTATTATTATTATTATTATTTATAACAATTCGGTTCGGCCCATCGAACCCCGATTGAACCCAAAAACCTATGAGCCCATGCCTTATTCGGTTTCCAGTCCGATCCGATTTTAAAAACTGTGGTGTTACCCTTTAAACCTTCCCTTGTAAATGTATACATTCTTTACTGATTGTTCAGTAGACACGATGTCCTTGAACTATCATGCTATCTTGTGTAAATGACAGTATACCTCACACAGGAATCAACTATCATCTGTTTAGTTCTCATGATTGTGTTTGTTTGGCCATAAACATCGTCCTATTTCTATGAGAGTTTCTAAACAATTAAGCACTAAATTCTCCTTTAAAGCAGCCCCACTTCTCTCACATGCAAGTTATAAACTCAAGAGTATTCTACTTACTCATTTATAAATTATTAAAGCATCTAAAATACTACCCTCATCCTTTCAATGCCAATATTTCTTGTCAAGAAATGGATTGAAGAATAATCTCCCAAGTGACTTTTCCAAGTTTTATGAGTAAGTTGTCTCATTGAACCTAGAACTTGGGATCGGTAGTCAACAAGGTTGGGTTTCCCTTCATAAAACCTTTCCTTTCATGGGATTTATCCCAATCCTTATGACATTTTTTCAATTAGTTCTCTATTAACCCTTTAATTAGCAAATCCGCTAAATAATCCTTTGACTTCACATAGCCAATGGTGAAAATTCTAGTTGAGAGCAATTGTTTAATGGTATTATGTCTATGACATATATGTCTAAACTTACCATTATAAATTTGATTTTGTACCCTTCCAATAGCTAACTGACTATCACAATGGATACATATTGGTGGCACTAATTTTTCCTATTTCAGGATATCCTCAAGAAAATGACATAGTCATTCAGTCTCTTCTCCACATTTATCTAAGTTGATAAATTCATACTCCATTATGAATCGAGATATCAATGTCTACTTTGAGGACATCCATGATATAGCCGCTCCCGCTAATGTGAACACATATCCACTTGTAGGCTTTGAGTCTTCTATATCAGATATTCAGTTTGCATCATTGTATCTTTTAAGTATAGTGGGATACCTGGTATAATACAAACTATAGTCCCGAGTATACCTAGAGTACCTTAATACCCTTACTATTGCCCTCCAATGGTCTGCACTTGTGTTGCTTGCAAGTAATATCTGGTCTAATACAACTCATTAGATACATCAAGTTACCAATAACTCTCGAGCATTCCACCTATGAAATACTCTTCCTTATATTTTTCGATAGATGGAGACTTGTATCTAAAGGTGTTATAGCGACACTAGAGTTGTTTTTGTTAAATTTCTCAAGAATTTTGCCCACATAAAGTGACTAACTTAAGAAAAGTCCTTTTGATGTTCTCGTGATTGTAATTCCTAAAATGACATGAGTAATGCCTATATCTTTCATGTTGAATCTTGAATACAATATATTCTTGGTAGATTTAATGATTTTCCCATCACTACTAACAGTGAGTATATTATCTATGTATAAACATAAAATAACGTAACTACTTTCCGTCTATTTTATGTATATACACTTGTCAAACTCATTGATTTTAAAATCATTAGTAATTATTGTATTATCAAATTTTCATGCCATTGTTTTGGCGCTTACTTTAAGTTATACAATGATTTTACCAATTTACAGACTTTCTTTTCCTTTCCTGCAACCACAAACTCCTCGGGCTATTTCATGAAGATTTCTTGTGATAGCCTACGAGTAAGATGCATCGGTTGGAATGAAAAGACCATATGGCTTGTCTCACAAGTTTAATTGGATCTAAACACCCTTTTGCAAACCAATTGCTTAGATTATGCTAAGATACATCTTAACACTACAACATGGCTGAACCTTAATCCCAAAATTAAATATAATTATATTATTGAATTAGGCATAGAATTTGACCAAGATTATTTAAAATACCTAAAGCCCTATGATCTATTTGGGCTGGGCCATAAAGTCTGCTATAATTACTTGGACTTAAGCCCAAATTAAAGCCCATTTTCAGCCCAACTACTTGGTAGACAAATTTTTAAGTTAAATAAGCACCAGAAAGTATTAGGAGAAAATATTAGCTAAAAAAAAATAAATGTTAGAATAAATGTATAGTAACACTTGTCCATACAACTCAGCTAGACCCCCTCCTTCTTAAAACAAATATAATTCATCTCAACCCACCATTTTCAGCCATAGAAGCTAGAACAATATAGAAAGGGAGAGAGAGCTAGTGATTGAAGGAGAGATTCTAAAGGCTTTAAATAGGTAAGTCGGTTTTTCATGGTTTAGACATAAATATTCATTAGCTTTGATGTTGGCTAAGCCTATTCTTAGTTTTTTTTTTTGATAAGTAAGGTAAGCCTATTCTTAGTTTAATTATGTTGGAATTATTGCATATCAGTTAGGAAAGAAGTTTAGCTTGCTGAAATGATATTGAAGTTTTGTTCTTGGTTCAAGGGTTAATGGTGTTATGGTTTTGTATTTGAACTCATTTTTATCATCAATAGCTTGGTGTGATTGATGTTTTGACGTGTATAGTTGAATTAAAGGATCAATGATATTTCTTAATATGTCATATTTAAGTTGTTGTGATTAGAGTTTAATGAATATAATTAAGTTTAATTAGGCATGATTAGCATGATATTACATGTTTTATTACTATGTTACTAGTTTAATGGGTGCAGTTAGATAGCACCAAGCTTGATTAGACTATATTTGATTACTACAATGAATGGTTTTATGAGATTGATTAGGTGGTCTCAAGCTGTATTAACATGATAATACAAGTTTAATTATTATTAAGAAGTGTAATTAAGCTATGTTAAGCTTGCTTAAGATGGTGATCCATTTTGGATGGTTGTGAGAATGAGGCATATTGCTGGCATTTGTAGGATTCGCATAAGAGTGCGATATGTTCGATTGACATGAATATGCAACATGAATATGCCCCATGATTTGCAATATAAGTTTCTAAGTGATTGAAGTGTGCATATCCTGCAGGGATGAATGATGATACGAATGTCCCTCAAGAGGGATCTCCCGGAAGGGATAAATGATCACTGATCAGTTGGTATATGTCATACGAATGATGATACGAAATGTTCCCGTAAGGGGCACGATGATACAAAATGTTCTCGGAAGTGATTAATGGATCACTGAGAAGTTGATAAATTCATATAGTGCATTTTCCTCTTTCTTTCAAGGTACCTTATTTAGAAAGATAAATTAATTGTTAAAATGGCTTCCCCCACATGTTCTAAGGTAACCCTAAACTTAATAACATCGCATTCATTATTTCTTTTAGTGTGCGATTTTTCCATTCGGCAATACCTTTTAATTGCGGTGAGCATAACTCAATATATTCATACCATGTTGCGCACAAAAGTCACCGATTGGTGCTTCATATTCATGGCCTCTATCACTTCTCAATCTTTTTATTCTCTTATTGAGTTAATTTTCAACTTCATTTTTACAAAGAATAAATTTTTCAAAGGTTTCATCGTTGCTCTTAGGCAAATACACAACAGTATTTCATGCTACAGTCGATGAAAGTAATAATACTTATTATCGTCTCTTGTTTATACTGACTTTAAGTCACAAACATTACTATGAATAAGGCCAAGTGGTTTGGTATTTCTTTCAACTGCTTGAAATGGTGACGTCGTTACTTTTGCTTGTACACAAACTTCACATTTGTGTTTAGCATCAACTTGAAATGCCGGTATGCTTTCCATGTTAATTAGTTTCTGACTATTCTACCGTGCCATAAGTTGGAAGACCCAATCACGTAAGCAAAAATAGGAATTTTATTTATTGACAATAGTCAATACATTGAGCATGAACAACCAGCCCAATACATTCGAATTGCTTTCCCACATACATTCTGAACCTAGATATTGTAACTTTGTCTGACTCAAATGCCATATGAAACCCATGTTTATTCAATAATGAACCAAAAACCAAAATTTTCCACATCTCTGGCATATAGAATATGTTATTGACAGTCAAAAACTTCTTGGAGGTAATTTTTAGCACCACTTTACCTTTACTTTTAACTTCAGACGAGATGAAGTTTCCCACATGCAGCTTCTCTCCACTGACCAGCTCAAAAGTCGTGAAGAGGCTTCTATTGGAGCAGATATGCTGGATGGCTCTAGTGTCAATCCACCATTCCATTGGATTTGACTCAACCAGGTTGGCCTCTGAAACCAGAGCAAATATATTGATGTTGGAAACATCATAGGCATTGGCATCAACAATATTGGCCTCAAGCTTCGTCTTCTTTGGAAGCAGGCACTCAGCAAATCTGTGGCCCTTTTTGCCACAATTGAAGCATTTCCCTTAGAATTTTGGCTTGGAAACGCCTCCCTTAGGCTTGATAATGGCCTTGGTTTTCTTGGGCTTTAAGCTTTGCCCATGCTCCACCAGTGTGAATGTTCTTTTCAGACCCCTTGTTGTCTTCTTCAATGCGAAATCTAACGATGAGGTCCTCTGACTTGTGCTTGTGCTTCATGCAATTCTTGAAGTCCTTCCACTCGGGTGGTAACTTCTTGATTATCTGAGATCACGAGACAACCAGAATTAGTCTTAAGATTTTTGGAGGAAATATAAGTGATTTGATCTCGATTGTCATAGTTACAATTGGAATATAGAAACTTTACGACTCTAAGTTGCGTTACAACTTATGACGTAAAATAACAGGAAAAAATCAAACTATGAAATTGGAAAGTTACTGGGTAGTCACAGTGTCCTTAAGATTAATTCATCCTCCTCTCGACTATCTAAGGAAGCTTGGACGTTGTCTCCTAGGATATAACAATATCTAAAGTTGATGCAACACCGAACTTCGAACTCCTCGGTGGACCGAACAAATATAGGCAATCACCATGAAAATGATGCAAATGCATTAACAAGAGGGAGAAAGAATGCTATGAAAAGTGTATGTAGATGTGTTGCTAAACCTTCAGACTACAACCCTATTTGTAGTGAAGGCGGGACCTGTAAGCATAAATGACACTAAACCAGGAATTCAATACTTGAACCGGCCAATAAATAGCACAAACCGACAGCTTTGGACATTAATCCGACCCATTAAGAGGTAACTTTAATCTACCTTAAATGCCTTTTAATGTATGGCTTCAATATGGATTTAAACAATCACAACCCTCGGTTTAATGCTACCTTTAACTGTCATAGCCAAAAAGAACTCTAAGCGTCACCCAGTGTGAAAGGAGAAAATTCGTAGGAAAAGGTACAATTCGACCTCGCGTGAGGCCTCATAGTTGGAACGAACATACAACGCACCTGCCACCTGCATGCATACGAGTTCAACTAAATCAAGCTCTGACTGCACCCCCGGCGCAGGCGCGCAAGGCAGGCACAAGTCGTATAATATAGCCAAGAAGCTTAATCCATAAAAGAGTATTCTTCTCTTATAAACACTTTCAACTCTTAGTCTCTCATCCATATTGAATAGAACTCTTACCGTTTTCCACATGTGCGTTATGGGCTTATATATATGTGGGCTACAATTTGAATTCATTTAATTTTCAGCCCATAAACATATTTCTTTAAGCCCAATTCATTTTCC
>JAOYND010243688.1:0-13138 GCA_025802135.1 Lagerstroemia fauriei
AGGGATGGCTCGATGGACAGAGCTGATTGAGCCGTAGCATATTTACAGCAGCAGTCTGACCTGAGCAGTCCATCACTGGAACACTACAGCCCAGCCGCGTGCGTGCGACTGTACCGTACTGTGGGTTTGTGGGCGTACGTGTAGACGGAAGCCATACCTAACGAACGACTGTGCTGGATCCACCTATAAAATATAGTTATGGAAAGTTTTTATGATACAGTTATTTGATTATTTAATAATTTATTTTAATATTTGTCGAAAAAAATAGTTTATTTTAACAGTTTATAGTTATAATTTAAATTAAAAAAAATCTGATAGCCCCTAATTATTTACTCCATTTATTAAATATTTAACAATTGAATTGCAAATTTTTTATATAATTATACTAGCACATGCATTAATTCCCTAGGAGATCCTCTAGGTAGAGTCCCGCATCTTGGTCCCCATCTACCTTCCTGATGGGCTCCGGACGATCATTCTACAATTTTCATTATCTCATTGTTGAGTAATAAATATCACGTCCAATAGCTAATATTAAAATTTAAAAGAATTGAGATATGTTATCACTTATAAACTTAGATTTTAAGGTGATTCGTGACAAGTTATTCGACCTAATGTGAACTCCTCAAATTAGATTTTCATGATCAAAAGAAAAATGCTTCAGTGAACCATCATATATAATTTAGGCTCTTAAATAAATATGAATAAACCCAATCTTAGGCAATGAGATTTTACACATATATATAGTCCTTGGAGCTGGGAGTATGATAGGCTTGTGATTCTCGAGTCCACATTTTCAATTTAAAACTCCAAGCTAACCATTTTTTTTAAGGAATGCAGCAGTAGTAGCGACTTAGCCACCCCGTTATGTAATATTAAAATTTTTGTATTCGACTGCGAATATATCAAATGAACTGAACAACAAGCCACCCTGCTACGCATGTGAATCATGTTTTCTTTTCATTTTTAAAGAAAATTCATGAATCTATATTGGTTAAAAGAAAAATGAACAAATAGATGCGAAAAATCGACTAAAAAAATTTGAGTATATCAAGGACGATACTAATTCATTAGACTTCTTTTTCCTCAGCCATGCTATCATTTGGATTTCATTGAAATCTCTCCTTAGGGTAAACTATGTGCCGCTGCACAATAATTTTGGCTCGACTCACTGGACCTCTGCGGGTTCTAGCAACTTCGATCGATTTACAAGCTATCTCTTTTTAGGTCATAACGAGCTACTTATTCTAATTGCGATATTATGCTGGGAAGTCGGGTTTATGTCAATATCGCTTTTTTCTAGTACATTACCATCTAGACTCAAAATCGTAGCACCTCGCCCTAGTAATCTGATGATATACACCTTTTTTTCCCCTCTCGTGGCAGTGGAACCAATGAGAATTAGTGGAAATAGGTAACGGGTTGAGTTTCAGTTTCGAATATTAAGAAACTAAACTCATAAATGATATGGTGAGTGCGATCAATGACACGTGATTAACAAATATCATGTTATTAAATATTATTAATAGAGAGAGAAACATGACGTGACATGCTTTAATAATGTGTTAAAAAACTATCGATCGAGTTTAAGGATGACGTAATGAATTCAAATATAATTCATTATTTTATAACATTCATGAGACTCGAATTTGGGTACAACGAAGCCATCGGTGGCAGCAATATCTTGGTATACACTCGGCCGAATGGGCAACGGCTAAAATCATTGCATACTCCATTAAGAAAGTTAGAGGAAAATACGTAGGAAAGCGAAGGATCGAAGGATCAAGAAACGAAGACTGGGAAGGAAGAGAGAAGGATCTCGTGGCGCTTGGACTGTTCTTGGACTCTGTGCTCTTCCGTTCGCATGGCGGCAGAGAGAGAGAGAGGGAGAGGGAGGGATATAGGAGGAGGACAGAGCCCGAAGAAGCCCTCATCTATTGCATCAGCAAATTGGCAGATCGACAGAGAGAGAGAGAGAGATTTACGTACATTTCGTCTTTCGTGGGGAGAAGTACGTCAGAGCCCTATCATTGTCTCCATAATATGCAGCTATCCCCACCTTCCTCCATCGTCTCTTTCTTCTCCAACCCTACCTTCTTTTTTCACCTTTTACCATCAAATTATAATCTTTTCCTATATATTCACATGTGTGGGAGTTTTGTTTCATCACCAGAATCGTTCAATACCTCTTCCATAGATAAATTTAAGGAAAGTAGGGAAACGATCATTCTCCTAAATTCCATAAAATTAACGAATTATATATATTTCTCCTAATTTTTAATTTTTATTAAATTATCATATTTCGCCCATTCTATATTTGTCAATGTCTACTTCTCTTAAGTTTTACCCTAATTAAATAAATTTTTTGAATCCGTTCATCGCTGCTTCTCGTTATTGCATGGGTTGAATCCAACTGGGACTTGACAATTTCAAGCACAAAGGCGCCATAATTTTCTTTCATACGTAAGCTCCTTTGTCCTATTGGCTATTACACAATTAGCAAAAAAAAAAGTACCTGTTTGTACTAGGATGATTGGATTAAGATACCTATATTTTTCTATGGTATTCATACCTTACCTTATACAAAACCAATTCCTAAATTTTAAAACCGGACTCGACCTTATTAAATATTGGAATCAGACTCTACCCGAAACTTGTAAAATACCGTAGGTTTCGGATACTCTATTATAACATATTTATTATTTATTCTTTTATCTCTATAATATGAATTATTTAGATATTTTTTATAATTATTATTATTTCATATAATTTTTTTTATCATAATCAAATATGTATAATTTTTAAATATATTTTCATTAAATACTATATATTACTGATTTTAGGTTATATGAAATTTTAGACAAGAAAAATTCATCAAATATGGATAATTATGATGTCAAATAAAAGTTCATCGAATTATGAATGTAAAGGTTTAAACGGTTTGTAAATTTGATTTCAAACGAAAAAAATCACAAATGATTAAAATTAACTGAATGAATAAGTTAACAGGTTCCTATTCCGATTCCGGGTACCTTGTGTCCTAGAACCGGATGAATCGATTGGTTCCTTAATTCATTACCCGGAGTCTACCCTAATTCGTAGAAATATAATGATTCATAATATACCGTCTTTATCCTGTTCAGAATGGAAACAGCAAATAAAGGGTAGGGAAAAAAAAACCAAATCAGTAATAATTGAATAAATAACCTCATGTCTCAGGTCAAACTGTGATTTCAAGGAAAAAGTTTTGCATGTATCACGATCTGATAGTGTTTATTTGATGATATCAATTAATCAAATTAAATTATTTTTAAGTTACTTTTTTATTTTTAAAATTTATAAAAAGATTTAAAATAACTGAATTTTGTTAATTAATATTTCTATACAAGTACACATGATGACACCATTGCAGAAGACTCGCTAGATTTTATGGCATTGATTTCCCTTTTGCATATACTATTTCTATATATTTTTTTGTTGTTGCCTTAAGAAATGTGTCTGACAGTGTCGTTACAATAAGGGCTTGTTTGGATTGAGGTTGAAGGAGGGTTATGGAGGGGAGGGTTATGGGGTGTGAGTCTAACCCCTGTTTGGCAAATGGTGGTTTATGGAAGTGCAAATTCAACTCTCGTTTAGCAAATTAAAATAGGAGGGTTATAGAGGTTTATGGAGATTTATGGATGGTTGAGATAACCCTCCATAACTCTCCACCAAGAAGAAATTCTCAACCCCCCAAATTGGAGGGTTATGGAGGTTTATCTCATCTCTCCATAACCCTCCATAAATTCCACCTCCAAAAACCTCCATAACCCTCCATAAACTCCACCTCCAAAAACCTCCATAACCCTCCACCTCCATAAACCTCCATAACCTTTCCCTCCATAAACCTCCCCACCCCTCAATCCAAACAAGCCCTAAGAGGGATATCATAAAAAGGGTGTCTCGACCTGCAAGGAGTTGGTGTGATGGTAAGAAAACAGTAAGGTGTCTTTTCTATTTAAGATTCAAATATCCTTAGGGTTAGTTCTTTGAATTTACCCTGTCATGTGCGCTTGTATGTGTACTTACATGGCCTTGGAAAATAGTCAGACGAAATTCGGATGCCCAAAAAATTAAATGGGTGTCTCGATTTTCAATTAGCAGCTACTAATCTATGCAAGTAAATTCCGATCCTAGAAATCTTGTGGTCGATCCTCCGATTAAACACATGCGTGCACGTCCTCCATAATATTCACATCAGATCTTCTCGTAATGGTCAAGAAAACACTTTTCTCGAAAGCACATGTAAACCAAGTCCATTTCTTGGATTTATAACTTGGTTATTTTTCTCTTATGAAAGAAAAGAATCTTATTCTCTTACTGCCTCTAGTTTCGAATATATATTTTTACTAACGGAGAATGTTATATATTTAATAAGATTCTACTTTTATTTTTACTATTATCACACATAGAGTTGTCAAATGGACCGGTTCAGTCCGATTTAAGCTAGTTCATGAACTAGTTAGACAGGTCCAACTCGTTAAGCTTATCGGTTCGCTTAGGCCCGATTCAGTAGTTCATGCGTGCATAATTTACTATAATCATTATAATGCAGATTTCTAATTCATAGTCATGAAATCTGATACATCATCTATAAATTTGGAATATATGATGACATAATTCAAATGCATTTAATACCACCTGTAACTACATATTTTACATTAAGTCCATCTAACATAAATAACTTTAATTGAACTAGAATTGATCCGATCATGGCAGTCACATGTTATTTAGTAACATGATCCCTTCCAAGGATCACAAGCAATTTACATCCAATATATCTTTTATATGAGCAAAATTATACCTCTATACTGCATGTCAATAATCAATATTCATTATTCCTTGCAATTGAGGAAAACTGTAAGCCTCAACTCTACATTCTATCACATTCAACAATATGTGTATACATATACTATTATAATAACATGTCCAATGACGTAGAAAGATAAAAAATAAATTATAAACATTTTAAATTGCTAGGTAAAGAAAGATAAAAGGGTAAGATTAATTTTAAAATTTAAAAGAGTAAAATAAATAATATTATACATACTTAAAAAATATATTCATAAACATTTTGAAAAAATAAAATTTTAAAATAAAGTTTTTTTTATAAAACTTTAAAAAGTTTCCTAAAACTTTTAAAATACTTTATAAATTTTTTAATGTTAAATTTAGGAAAATTCGTTTAATACTTATCAATTTCATAAATTTGTATAAATTTTATCAATATTTTTAATTTTTATATATTTTATTGGATTTCTTACAAATGTTAATAAATTTTTAAAGTCTTATATTTAAAGCAAATTTAGACTTTTTTAAATAAATTTTTATAACCATTTTTATTATTATGTTTGATCTTAAAAGGTTCTTTCAAAATCCATAACCAAAATTTACGAATGTTTACAAATTTTTGACGAATTTTTATAAATTTTTGTATATCTTTACTTTTAAGATATCTACTTAACTTAGTTTTATTTTTTCATTTTTTCGACAACGTTAACGGATTTGACAACGTCAAGTCTAAGTGGATGAAAGGATGGAATTGTTGAGGTTTTTGCAACTTTAGGGATATTTTTGTTAGCAATTTAACTTTGAGGATGAAATTGATGGCTGCTTGCAATTCTAGGGATGAAATCGATAGTTAACTCACAGTTAGAAATATTTAAGTTGAGCCCATGAATTTAGCATAGATTTTATATTTTTAGTTTTTTTATATTATATTTACAACTTATTAAGTTTATGTTGATTTATCAATTTTTTTTAGTTTTAGATTTTTTAGTTAGTTTTTAGTATTGATGATTTTCATTTTCATTTTTTTCAATCTTTTGGACAGATGATACTTTAAAAAAAGTTAGTATGAATTACTTATCACTAAAAAATTCACCAAATTAGAAATTTAATAATTCAAATAGATTTAGATTCCTTGAAATGAAGAAGTTGCGATCGACTAAATAAAGTTATGCACAATTGGCCTATGATATGGCAAGCTGCTGCCATGACATGCTCCATTGTTTCACCTTAGGTCAGGTGTGCCAAGGCATACTTCCTCTTTTATTCAACTTACATGTCCAAGATCATAAGAAGCTTAGTTTGAGGAGTTTCCGTAATATTAAGATCACGTTAGAATTTTTTTAGTAGTGCATGCTGAGCTCGAAAAGCATTAAGGAGTAGGATGTATTGATACATAATTTTTAAAAAGGGTTAATTGCCTAGAAAGGCCCGAACTGAAGTGATATTGCCACTTTTGGCACGAACTTTTTGGCGTGACCTAGAAAGGCACAAACTTTGAGCCGTTTGTCCCGTTTGGCACGCCCTATGAAAAATAAAGTTTTTATCCGACGTGGCACGTGAAGTTATTGACGTGGCAAACTGTTGCTAGCATGGGCACGCCACATGAACTAGAGGATGCCCAGTCAGCTAAAATGTCAATTTTGCCCCTCAATTTTTGTTTCACAAGTCGAAAATCAAAGGGCATGGTCGTCATTTCATTTGCCCAACAAAATCCCCAAATCAGACCTTCAATCGGGGATTTGGGCTTCTAATTCTGCGTTCTTTTCCTCTCTTCTTCTCCAATCTCTCTCTCTCGTCCAAAGTCCTTGAGCAGTGAAAGCAAGGTTTTTGAATTTTATTCTTGTTTGATGAACTTGTAATCAACATTACAAGTGTTATTGGTGGTCTCAAAAGAAGTGCTTGACTGGTAGGTGTCGTCCTTTACAACTACAGGAAGGGTGAACTGTGGTCCCCCATTGCAGAACTGTGGTGCCCCTTGGTTTGCTCGCATAACAAGGTACGTAATCCTTGTTTATTACGGATTGCATTATTTAATTAGTTTATTATTGTTAGATTAATCTAACAACATAGTCTTTTGCATAGGTGAGAATGGATACGTACTTCGAACTACGTTTACATCATGGCGGGAGAATGGTTTTTGAACCTGAAGTTGCATATCTGGGGGGCCAACTATTGTCCTTAGAGCAGGATGCTGATTGTATGCATTGATTGAGTTAACTGATTTGATATCCTTTTTAGGAGTTAGTGAAACAACTAAAATTTGGTATAAAATTTTGAAGTAGAGTTTGATTACTGGTTTAGTTGAGATTAAAGGGGATGCTGAAATTACAGCCATGGCTGAGCTGGCAGTGAAACGTGGTTGTGTTCATGTCTTTGTTGGAGTAATTAATGATCAGGATGGAAAAGAAGCTGCTGGAAATAATGATGCTGAAGGTTCTAGTGATGAAGAAAATTCATCTGAAGAGGAAGAGTCTGATGAGTTGGATTCTGTTGAGACTGATGAAGATGATGAAGAATATAATGCAGCATTGAGTAATGTGAGATCTTACAAGTTGAGAAAGAGATTAGGAGGTGAGCAACATGAAGAAGAAATGCATCCTCAAACAAATGAGGAGGTGTTGGGAGAACATATTTCAAGTGATTATGGTTCATCAAGTGATGAAGTGGTAACACCACATACCACTGATGATGATGAAAACGAAGAAGGTAGGAGAAAGAGGAAGGAAAGGTGTAAGAGTAAGGGGGTTGAACAGTTTTGGTTGAATAAAATGTTTGAGTCAGCAGAGCAGTTCAAGGAAGCGGTGCAAGATTATGCCATTAAAAATGGCAAGGCTGTTAGGTGGACTAGAAGTAGCCAGAAGAAAATGGAAGCTAGGTGTGCCAAGAATTGTCCATGGAGAATATATGGAAGTTTGACCCAAAAGAAGGATGCATTTGTAGTCAAGAGGTTTGACTCTGAGCATAAATGTTCTAGACCTGGAAAAAATATGCAAGCAACATCCAAATGGCTAGCAAAGCACTATCTGGAAAAGTTTAGGGAGAATCCTGATTGGAGCATTGAGGAAATGATTATAGATATTGATAAAAAATTTGCCATAGGAGTCAATAAAAATATTTTTTACAGAGCTAAATGCAAGGACTAATCATTTAATTGATATGTTGGAGGAGATAAGAATGGCAATAATGAAAAGGATGGCTGAGAAGTTGGATAACATAGAACATTCTGATGATGTTTTGTGCCCAAGAGTGAGAGATAGGTTAGAGCAGCACAAGGTGATCAGTAGATTTTGTATTGCAACTCATGTTGGCTATTTGAAGTTTGAGGTTGTGCATAGGAACAATACTTTCATTGTTCAGCTAGGTCTTAGAACATGTTCATGCAAGATGTGGGATTTGACAGGCATCCCATGTCCATATGCCATTTCATGCATTCATTGGATGGGTAGGGACCCAGAGGAGTATGTTGATGATTTCTTGAAGAGACTAGCATACTTGAGTGCATATCACCACATTATGCAGCCTTTGAATGGGAATAGGATGTTGGCAAAGGTAGAATCTGAACATATTTTACCTCAAGTTGTGAGAAGGCAAGCTGGCAGACCCAAAAAGAAAAGAAAGAGAGACATTTCTAAGAGAGAAGGACCCTTGCAAAGAAGGGATGTGAGATGAAATGTACTCTGTGTATTCAGTATGGACATAATAAAAGAACCTGCAAAGACAAAGGGAAACCACTACAAGCAGAATCAAGTCAGGTAATGTGAGATGTGGTATTCTATTACTTGTTTGTGCAATTAAATTACATATAATTCTATAATAATGTGAGATGGCATATGCAGTTGAGCAACATTTTAGCACCATCATCAGTAGCAAGGGTGGCACCAGCAACAAGACCTGCAACAACATCATCACAAAGACCATCCAAAATACCCTGTAAGTGTTACAAATAGTCACCATTGGTACTGAAACAGGACACACATATGTCCATGTAAGTTGCAAGTCTTATCTTAGTCATTCATATGAAATATATGAACAAGACTTACACATAATTTTAGATGCCTGTTGAGAAAATAAGAACCAGTTACATGAGAAGATATGGAGGACAGTTTCAGCATTGCTAGCCCCAACAGCAGTAGTAATAGCAACAATAGAGCCAGCAGAAGCAACAACAGAGCCACCACAGCAGAGCCAGCAGCAACAACCCCAACAGTACAGCTAGCCACCCTAGCAGCAGCAGCCCAAGCAGCAAAAGAGGAGAGTTGGGAGTGCAGTAGCAAGAAAGAGTTCAAGAGTTAGACAGAGAGGAGTATCCAGCACTCAAGGGAGCAACATCACTTCAACTCCAAGAAGGAGTCTAAGACTTAGACATAAAGGAGTGATCAGCAATCGAGTTTCTTCCTTAGCTGTTACTCGTGCAATAGTCTTACATTAATCATTGTGGGTTCTGTTTATGTTTTTGGTTGATATATTTTGTTTTGGTTAGACAACCCTTTTGTATTCTTATTCAACCAAACTGAAGTTAACTGGCAAACGTTCTTGTATTTTGGTATGGTTGCATAAAATATTCATTGTAATAGACCTTTCTTATAAATACAGACCTTTCTTATCAATCTTCATTTCAAATTCTCATTGTACATAAGTGGGAAGTGAAGTAACCAGCATTTCATTAAGCAAACTAAGGAAGTACAAATGAAGATGAGCTATTTCAACTTACAAAATCAGTCGCAATTCACATTCTCTCATACTCTTTCAAAGTACCCATCATTCTGGGCAATAACATGCCCTCTTTCTTCCATACACATTGAACATGACACTAAACAAACATATACACATGAATAAGATCAACATACAACCATTTACTCTGCACAGTTGATTCTTTCCATTCCTCAATAACTTTAGCTCCTCTTCAAGTGTCTTGATCCTCAACTCATTAAGTTTGATCTGCTCCTCCAGTAGTTGAAGCTGTTTTGCTTGAACCTTTTTTTGTCAATAAAAGAGCGTAACACATTCTTCGTATGCCAATGATCTTTGGGATCATGCCATTGAAAATAACGGCAATCATCTTCCTGTATCATACTTATTATCAGCATTTCCATATAACATTCACTTTGTAAAAGATCAGTCCGAATTGAAAACAATACCTTCCAATATATGCAGCCCCAGAATCTTCTACCGGGATTGTTGTCAAAGAAGTGAAAAGTGCTGGTTGAACTCCATGGCTGCAAGCTTTACGAGTACGAACATTTGCAGAGTTGAATGATCCCTCCTCGACCTGTCTTTCTATTTCTGCTGCCAACATTTTGTGTGACATCTGCAGAAGAAGATTGTGAAGATTAACAATTGCAGACTTTTCAGCTATGTCCTAGATCGTGAGTACCTTGGGCGACCTAATTTGCTCAACAATTACAGAATAATTGTAGAGAGTGTAAGTTTGAGAGAAGATGACCAAATTAGGGCATTGGAGGAACCCTAAATCCTCGATTGAAGGTCTGATTTGGGGATTTTGTTGGGCAAATAAAATGACGACCATGCCCTTTGATTTTCAAACTGTGAAACAAAAATTGAGGGGCAAAATTGACATTTTAGCTTATTGGGCATCCTCCATATGGCGTGCCCATGCCAGCAACCATCTACCACGTCAGCAACTTAACGTGCCACGTCAGATAAAAACGTTATTTTTTACAGGGTGTGTCAAATGGGACAAACGGCTCAAAGTTTGTGCCAAAAGTGACAATTTCACTTAAGTTCAGGCCTTTCTAAGCAATTAACCCTTTTAAAAATGGAGTGGATAGGTCTGTTGAACCTATTTGACGGAGAACATACCACATATCCAGTCTAGTTTAGCAACTATTCCATTTGCACAACAATTTTAATTCGGTCGGAAAACTGGTTTCACTGAAAAATTGAAAAAAAAAAAGCTATTCAAGTCAAATAGAAGAGTGGGCACAGGTCATCGAAGTCATCGGAGGAGTAGTAGATGGTCGTCATCATTTTCATCAAAATCGTCGTTGAAGAAGGAGGAGGAGTTGTCATCATTGAAAGAGGAGGAGGATGTCGTCGTCGCAGGATGTTGTCTTCTTCGTCATTGTCATTTTCTTCAAAGGTCGCCGGAGGAGGGAGGCATCGTTATCGTCGTCATTGGAGGTCGCTCGAGGAGCAAGTAGCGTGCAGATAAATAAGAGGAGGAGGAGCGGGGCGTTGCAGTTAAACAATAGAAGGAAGAACTAGTTTTTTTTTTTATGGATAGAAGATAAGCATTTATGGCGTCACCTCATCATATATGGCTATTAGGTAGGCTGCAAAGAATCTCCTTTGTAAAGAAAAGTAATAAATGAGTTTGATGTTAGTTATAAACTAGAAAATTCGTCCAACTTAGGGTTGTTTCATGTACTAGTATTTATTTTGGGTGACTTTTCAAGGCAAACATTGATATTGTAACCATGAGATTTTTTGTGTTTCTCTCTATCTCTATATCTATTGGAGTGATCCTTGAGTGGTGAGTCATATCCTAATCTATATCCATGTTACATTTCCTTAAGGTGGTGATTTTCTATATCCCTTCCAAAGTAAAGCTCGGTGATAACCTTTATATACACTTGTGCTTCTCCCATTCTAGCACAATCCTTTCAATTTCTTCCACTTTCTTGCTGTTCTCGATATCAGTTTAGTATGACAGCTAAATGCTATATATCATGGCAAGACAGAATGAGAATGATGCTACAGAAGCCAAGGTCATCTTGATGATGATGTTGAATCCCTAAAACTGTAGTTACAATGGTTGAGGGATTAACTTATCTTGACTCTTATTACCCAAAAATGAGGGATTAAAGTAAGGGAAATGGGCATTAGATCGGGAATGTTTAGTGGGATAGCACCTTGATTGGATCTGGCACTATACAAGTCTCACAATTCCCGCCTTGTGAAAGGTTCCTGATAAATTTAGAGTTGATCATTATAGACCCTAGTTTGATATGCAAGCAAGAAATAAATCGTGCTCAAATGATAATGAGAAGCAGAGAAGTGCTCAAGTATATCTGTATGCAATGCTTCAATCAACCAAATAAACAATCATGCAACAGAATATCAAATTTTATGCCCCAAATCCCTATATGATACTAGCTCCAACTTTGCAATCATCACAAAATCCTAATAGTTATAATACCGAATTGGGAATGGAAAATCCTATTATAGGAAAAGAGTAAATCAAGTCTTTTATCACCTTGACCTCAACGAAGGCACCATAGCACGGTACAACCTTGGGAATTGTGCAGTTCTGGCGTGGCGAGACCTCCCTCATATGTTTGGTTCTTTCTGATTCCCACGAGATGAACATTCCATTGGAGTGCAATTGAAACGGACATGGGATCGGATTGTTACCCTTGGTTGGGGCTCATTGTCATGGTAAAAGGTTAGGGCTAAACTATGGAGATGCTCTCCTCTTAAGCTATATGACCAACTGAACCGCCTAGATCAAGAGGGATGGCCTCTCCCTCCCTCCCTCCTTCCCTCTCCCTCCCGGAAAGTCTTTTTCCCACTTCTGCTATCTAAGTCTGAAAGAGTCGATCTGCTTAGTGAAACTAGCTCTGGGTAATTGTATATTTATATCAATAGACACAAAATGTGATTTTTAACAAATTTTATAATTAGTTATACATCATCCTAGAGACAAGGAAAATTTAATGAAACTATGAAAATTTCATTTTTGCTCCTAAGATGAAAGTTTGACTTTTCATTTATTTACAATTTGATTTTTCTAAAATTTTATTTGAATCCAAATATGGTACTGTCTTATGTACATGTATTATTTTAAGTAAATAGAGTAAAAATAAAAATAATATAATATAAGAGTCAGTTGGTAAATTTCATTTTATTCTTAAGCTAAAAGTTTGACTTCCAATTTATGTACAATTTGATTTTTTTGATATTTTATTTGAATCCAAATGAGAGCACTTTTTTCTTTTTTACATGTAAATAGAGTAAAAATAAAATATTGTAATACAAGTGCTGGTCGGCACACGTAATGAAGTGTCGAACGACTCTCCACGCCAATCGTGCCTCCTTGATGGAAATAAGCCTATGTGTCAAACAACACATCATATGAAGTGCTGATCGGCACACTATTATTTTCTTGATTGCAGTTAGCCCTCCAGTTCCATAGAAATGCAATCGACACATTATTTTTTTCCTGATTCTAGCTAGCCCCTAAGGGGTCTAGAGTGTTGAATGACACTTTTGTCCAAATTTTGCATTTCAGTCCTTTTCTTTAACTTTTGTTAAGTTTGGTCATCCTTCTTTCCCCTTCATCTTTTGG
>JAOYND010243788.1:0-13136 GCA_025802135.1 Lagerstroemia fauriei
AACTTAGGATTGTCTTGTCTCCTATATAAAGAGAATGATCTGCATGCACATTCCTCCATCCAATTCCTCATCCACCTAGAATCTTATCATCTCTCTTGCTTCCAAGCCAAAAAATAACAGACACACATGAGGTCGAGTTCAAGTCTGCTCTTCTTCCTGTTCCTTCTTCCCCTGCACTTTGTATCTTCTTTCATGGCATCCCCCGTGCCACCTCCGTTCGGGCTCCCTGGCCACACCGATGAATGCAACGCCTTGCTCCAGTTCAGTAATTCCCTTAACGTTTTCTAACGGATTATCCATCGGAGATTTGTCGAGAATGTACAATAGAGCCTACCGACAGCGTATCCGTTGCACAATTTTGACGAGTCTTTGCACGTATTTATACTGACGGATTCCATCATGTTTGCTATAGCCTTTTTGTCTCTGTAGTTACTGATGATTGCCAATTCTCTGCATAAACTTTTTTTTCACACTTCTTTTCTAGAAAAGTAATCAATTCATCTGGTAAATTTCTCGTGACAGTCATCCGGTTCGGGAAGATGTGAGGACCCAACTCATCGGCGAAGTGAACCAGAAATGTAGCGAGCAGCTCATCGCAGCAGCCTCTCCATTTTCTTCTTTTTCGAGATGCTTTTGCTGCGTAGCAATCGCATTAAACATTTATTTGATTCCATTGTTCAGTTCAATACGCATTACCTTTCCTCTCCGGTTCCAATACGATTAGGGATTCCCTCTTGGTTTCCCCCATTTTTGCAGGTTCTTTGAGCATGGAAACTACGACATGACGTTGAGCAGTGTTCAGTTTTGTCATCAACTGATATCGTATTTGTCTCCATCAGAAGAGGAGCGTATAAACAATGCATTGGGAGACTGATAAAGGGATGATAACAAACATGCTGGCATAGGTATTGTCAGTCATCTACACATGGGACATGAACTTCAAGTAAATGTCCTTCCCTGTAAAGTTTCAGACCATTAATTCCTGTCTCTTTTCTACTTCACTCTCTTTCACTGGTATAAATTATCTACCTGCCGGGCATACCGGGTGAAATAACTGACCTCAAGTCGGGAATTTTCCTTCCGGTCTTGGGCATACAGACCATGAGCTCCACACTCGGATCCCGTGTGATGTGAGCCCACAATAACCTGCTCTAATACAATGTAAAATATCCACCTGTCTCATAAGAGGTTGAGCCCATACAACCAAAAAGTTTAAACTGATCGATAGGTTTGTGGTATCAGCTTTCTTATAAACAATATTTAAATATTTTATTTGCCCAATATGGGATTGACTCTTCAATAATTGGCACTGCCACAAGAGATCGAATATCTACAGTTTACATATACTTTTTCTTCACTAATATGCAATCCTGGGTATCCAAAATTCAAACGAGCACGTACTAGATTCGAGATGTAGTCTTATATGCTTTTCTAGCCGGGAGAATTTAATAAAAGATTTTTGTTCCGTGAGTCCGAGAATTCGTTGCAAACCACAACTTCATTTCATATGTACATAGACATAAAACTGACGAGAGCGTTCAACAGAATATGATTGGTGAGACTTTTGAAGACCTAGATTAACATCAACCAGCCAAAAAAAATGGAAAAGAAGACCATACAACATACGATCACTGACACAAAGTATATGGTGTAGGAGTACGGGATTTAACACGCGAATGAACAAGTCGGAAAATCCACCCGATCCCTGTACATAATGATACTTAACGGTTTTCCTCCCAAAAACTCCACTATTGGATAGGATGCTAATAGAAGTAGCATGTTAAGGTGAAAAGATGCATAAAATCATGATAAAGATCACTCTGTATGGATTCTTCCGAAATATCGCGAGAATCAAATGAATGCAAATAATATATGATTGGAATCGTTAAAGCTTTTAAGGTAGGGAGGGACTTTGTCGAGGGATTTGCTTACCTTCCACGAGCCCTTCTTCTAGCCCTTCTTCCAGAGGGGCCTCCCAATCCGAAGAGCCATGTATCCAGCAAAGACCCCGAATATAATCCCGCATCCATAGCCTATTGGTACCGCTTCCCATTCAATCCAACTTCCACTCTCCAGATCTTCCTGGAAAGTCGGAGTCGGTGATGGTGTTAAATTGACTCCGCATGGTCTTGACAAAGGCAGGCCGCACAGACCAGGATTCCCAGCATATGAATCGCTCATAAACGTGTTAAATTGCCTGCCTTGAGGAATAGGTCCCGTAAGCTGGTTGCTGGAGAGATTTAACGTGGACAGAAATGTGAGGTTCGCTAAAGCACTTGGAATCTGTCCGGTGAGATCATTCGATGACAGGTCTAGCCATTCCAGATCGGTCAAATTCCCGAGGGAAGACGGGATGGCCCCCGTAAGTTTGTTGTGAGAAATGTTGAGTCCTTTGAGCGATATTAAATTTCCAATATACTCTGGGATCTCCCCTTGAAAGTTGTTACATGATATGTCGATTGAGACGAACGACTTTTGAATGCCGTCGAGGTGCCACTCTGCCCCTTTCATAGTCACATTCGTGGAATACTTGCTTTTGAAATACTGGGCAACAAATTCCAGATATCCTTGTCCTTTGGCTCTAGCTCCCATATCTCTGAAATTGCCAATGTATTGGGTGTCGCCGGAGAAACTGTTGCTAGAGATGTCAAAAATGTGCAACTTCATAAAGGAATGGATCACCCGGGTTCTGTTAATTGGACCATGGAACTTATTGGACCTTAAAGAGAGAACCAACAGGTTGGGGAGAGCTTCAAGCCAATTAGGAAAATAATCCTCCATTTCATTGTCACTGAGATCTAGAACTTCCAAGCTTTTGCACCTTGCCAAGGACCTTGGAAGTGTGCCTGTCAGATAATTTTGGCCCAAGGCAATGCCCTTCAGACTGCAGTTATTTCGGGCATAAATTCCAGGTACGGTGCCTCGGAATCGATTCATTGCTAAGTTAAGGTCCTCTAGGTCAGTGCCCACATTTAACAGACACCGAGGTATGCTGCCGGTGAATCTATTATTTGACAAATCAACCATTATAAGATTGGTCGCATTGCATATAGAGGTTGAGCTGTGTCCTGCAAACCTATTATAGCTGATGCAGTAAATTTCGGCAGTCAGAGGTGGAATTGGCATGCTACCATCAAAATAGTTAGCGGTCAAATCAATGTATGTAAGATTCGAATGCAGAAAATAATCCGAGGGCAATCGACCGAAAAGACTGTTATAACCTAACATCAACCGTTCGAGATACGGGAACGGGAATGATATGGGATTGGATTGAATGAAGCCATGAAAGTTGTTCCCCCCTAAGTGCAGGTGTATCAGAGGGAGCATTTTTAGCCAGTAGGGAAAAACATCGGTTATTTCATTGTCGGTAAGGTCTAGATATTCCAATTGTGTACAATTTGCTAGAGATTTCGGGAGCAGTCCTCGGATTCGATTGAAACTCAAGTACAAGTATCGGAGGTTGGTTAGGTTCCCTAGACATGGCGGAATGGTGCCGTAAAGATTGTTATCTGTCAAAACCAAATATTCCAGTGAACTCCTTTGGCAGATCGAAGTCGGTATATGTCCGGAGAGATGGTTACCTCCAAGATGGAGGGCTTCAATATGACGAAGTGAGAAGAGGGTGCTGTTGGAATGGAGCGTACCTTCAAGATAGCTGCACAGAAGGTCAACCGTAATCACCCTACCAGTAGCATTCTCACAAGAGATCCCATCCCATTTGCAGCAATCCGTGCCATTCTTCCACGAGACCGTCCTCGGTCGGGAACTGAAATTATAGTTATCTTGAATACAAAGATTTCTAGACTGGATCGTGGTGTTGATCGTAAGTGAATTACTGAACTGGAGCAAGGCATCACATTCATCGGTGTGACCCGAATGTCTAGATGGAAGAGGAGCGGGGGATGCCATGGAGGGAGATATGAAGTTCAGTGGAAGAAGGAACAGAAAGAAAACTAGAAAGGACATGATGTAGTTCTGTCTTTCTTTTCTGGAAGCGAGAGGCACAAGGTTTATGGATGTATGAGGATGAAGGAATGTGAAATATATTGGAAATAGTGCTGAGTGTTCGCGTTATTTGCCCGTGATTCCAGCAGGCCATACCATTTAGGAGAGACTCTTTCATGTAACGGATATATCACGTAACTGTTTTAACGTGATACCACAAATCAATAGAATCAAGTTATTTCTAGCATTATTTTTCTTTTAAGTTTTAGGATTTTGTAAAACTATCTCAAAATAGGTGAACATTATTGGTATGTGACACCACGTCAGCAATGTCACGTGATGTACCCGTTATGCACAATACACTCTTATAGTTTAGACATAGGCCAAACTCGTAAATATGAGAGAGTATTGGGCGTAACAGGTACACGACGTGACAGTGCTGACGTGATTTTATAAACCAATAAAATAAGTTGTTTTAAGATATTTAATTTAATAAAATCCTTAAAAAAAACCTTAGAATAACTAATCCTATTAGTTTGTAATATCAAGTGAGTATTGTATTCCCGTTATATACAAATACAATACTTTCTCCGTAAATACATATTAGTTAAAATAAAAGGGGAAGAAGAGTTTATACATCTACTCGCCCGCTCATGAATTAAAAGATTTTGTTGCTTTTGGATTATCCTTAATATATGATAAATACCTATTAAATCTTGTTATTTAATGAAACTTTTTACTTTTTCATGACTTTCAAAAACATAAGAAATTGTCATGTACTTTCCTTTTTTTTCTGTGAAATGTTATGGAACTAACTCTATTAGATTTTTCCGTTAAACGATGATATGGCTACTGACTTATCATCCTTTATTGTTGATGTGTTATCTTTATTTACACGCAAATAGATAAATAGAAGAATTTGACCAGATGAGGTTAGATTTATTATTATTGCAGAATGAGATCATAAACCTACTACGAGATCAGGAAAATCTATGAGTCGACTGTGAAAGATTGGACTTATATTTAATAATTGCCTAAATTGATAGTTATGTTATACTCATATTTATTATATTTTAGAATTCTTTTTATTATATGTTCTATAATACAGTGTATAATTTGCAACAATTTCTCTATCCCTCTGCAGTAAAAATGCCAAGCCGGCAGTAAAAGTACCACGTAAGTACGTCACATCAGTAATTAAATGAAGAATTTTAAAGGAATTAACTCCGTGAAATTTCAAGGAAAAAAATGAAAGCACGTGACAATTTATTGAATTTTTAAAAGTCGTGATAAAGTAGAAAATTTTGTGAAACATCATAATTTTTCAGGTAACTTACGCGAAATAAAACCGTAAAAGCAGCTGCACAGGTTGTTAGTAGTAATAGGTCGCTATCTTCACCAGGGATGGATTTAGGGGGGGCGCGAGGGGCGGTCGCCCCCCCTGAGCTCGGGAAATTCCATGAAATTCTATACAAATTTTACTTGATTTTGTCCAATTTTTATTGAGTTATATGTAGTTCGCCCCCCTGAGTTCTTTACTTTGCTTCTCTATAGAGTTTCGCCCCCTCTGAATTCTTCACTTTACTTCTCTATAGAGTTTCGCCCCCCCTGAATAACTTTCCTGGATCCGTCCCTGATCTTCACCCGTTAGCCACTAGTAGTAAGTAAGAGAAGAAATCCTTTTCGCTTATTGTCGTGAAACAGATTGACTGACTAGTAAACTCAAGAAATCGTGAAAGTAAATTATCACTGTAAGATGAAGATTTTTTTCGATGACTTAAGCCAAACAAAATTGACTTAAAAAAGTTGGATATCTAAGGACCTAGCGGGGCCTTCCATTTTGAGTCAATTTTACTTAACTTTTACACATTTGCAGTTGTTGAGTAATACACACTAAACATTTAATCCTCCACGGGAGATTCCTTAACCTTGACCCTTCATGGACCGTTACGGAGGTAGAGAAAATGATCATGGACAGTTTGATTCTTTCCTTTTTAAATCATTGTATTAAACTATTAAACGGTTTAGGCTATTGGACTGCACAAGCTTCTTATCGAGATAACTTCTTAGTTACACGTATAAGGAGCTGGTTAATGCGTCCCTTTCTTGTAGAATTTGCCACGTACAATGCTTACTCATATGATTTATCCTTTTGGTTTTACGAAAATTATATCACTATAGTTCGACAAATTTCATTTGAAAATTTTGGCGTGTAGTGTGGGGGACTAATTAAGCAAATTACAAATACAATGAAATTTAATGGGGACTGATTCAATTACATCAGACGTACACTGCCAAAGAAATGCAAATGGAGACTCGAACAGTGGGGGCGCACCCCAAAGCTAAACTAGGAATTAATGTGCAGAATATGAGCCCGACGTTGTCCATGTCTTCACTGATGCTAGCCAGTTAAGTTTGGACATTGTTGAGTCAGTCAAGAGGCAGCAAAGACCCACTTGGGATACCATTTCCATTTTGTTTGATTCCGATAAAATTGTAAGTAATTTGATCTCCTGGGATTGTACATGGATCAGTGGGAATGCCAAGTTAGATGCTCATGAACTTTGTTCTGTAGGCTTCAGATCAGGACAATCAGGAGTTGTGTTTTTATGGAGAGGATGCCCACATCAGGTTGGCTCATCTTTTGAATGTAATGAATGATGATTTATTGATAAATAAAAGGTTCATAAAAATTAATATCACTATAATATTAATATTTGCTAAAGTTGTACTGCTGTGAATTATTTGAACTCAGTTAAACAAAGGTGGTTGTGAAAAAAAAACTTTAATATCGTGAAAGGTTATGAGAACAAAGATAATCTTTTATTGAACAAATATCATCGAGAATCTGTTGAAAATATTTTCTACGAGCCTTTCTTTGATAGTCACATTCTTCGATACGCACAAAACGGTGGCATGCTTTTACCGTCGACCTCGACTCCTGTAGTGCAATGAGATTGGAAAGTTCACAGTGAGTTCTCGATCTAAAAGGCAAATAGATGTATGTATGGAATTATAAAATAAATTTGACACTAAGGGTTTACATACCTTCCACGAGTCCTTCTAGCCCTTGCCTGCAGGTGTCACCACGCGGCAGCAAGACTTCCTCGATGGTCGCCTACCGAACTCGGAAAATTCTATGAAGTCTTGTATAAAATTTACTGATATTGCTTATATTTGTACTAAAATACCATATTTCAGCCTCCTAAAATTCATTATATAAGTTTTCCTTCAATTGCGTCCCCTTGGTTGGATTTTCTAGATCTGTTCTTGTATACAAACCCTTACGGTTTTTATCAAATTTATTTCCACTTTCCTTAGGCCCTTATTGGCCCTTGGACATTATCTTATCCAGAAAAAAGGGGGCTAAAGTTAATATAGAGGATATGTATGTTTAACTATACTAAATTATTAGTACAACCCAATTTTTGTCGGCATACAAAGGATGCATATAGATATAGAAGATGTTAGAATGAAGAGGAACTAAAAGGGTACATGAACTCGCACCGATAAAAATTGAATTTAGAACCTCTTGACTTCAGATTGAGGACGGCACCAACATAGTGTACATAGGCCAAAATTTTCTTTTCTCAGGGAAATAATTGGAAGCAGACAAAGTATGAAGACTTTTTGGTCTTCCAAGACGCCTAAACTAAAGTAGCGTATGAACTGGGGGGTAAAGCAAATGCTTAGATGAGGACATGCATGAACATCCAGATCAAGTTGACTGACTACTTATTGTCATGAATTGTCCCAGGGATGAAGGGATAGAACAATGTATTAAAAAATAGTGGACGTGAATTTTCACCGTACGATAAAAATGTCGTGGTAACTCCATATTCATCATGATGGTAGTGTTAGAGATATTAATCAAATATTAAACTAATTTAATATTATTCAAACAAGACTATACTGGTTATATACAAGACTTACACCAAAAGAGTGACCTACCTCACTGACTAATTAGCTTCTTTTTAAGCCCATAATTATATGCTTATAAACGGTGGCATCAATGTCTCATCCAAGACTTTCACCTCCGACATACAAATTAACCATTCCATCGTTAACTGTGATGTCTTTCCTAATATGAAGTTTCTTATCTCTTTATAGGTAAGTAATGATCACAGTTTCCATCCATTCGAACTTGATGTAGAAATGATCTTCAATAATTTATTCAGGTGCGGGTTTAGCCACATTATCAGTGAGTTTCGTATCTCTTTCTTGGTGTTATTGAGTGCACTATGAGGTCTTTTTGTGATGTCCACGTCCAACCTACTTCATCTAATCTTTAGCATGCTCTTAATTAACTTTTATAACTGATTAATGCGCATCTGCGGTCCTAACATAGCAACGGCACATTCTGATCTCCACTTCTTCTATCAGTTGAATTTGTCAAGGACTGTAAAGTCTGTTATCGATTCCGCCCATGTAACATGGAATAAAGGGGTCCAACCCGAAGAGAATTTCGATGGTTCAGTTTTAGCAGGACTTTGGGTCCGTTGGATCAACAACTGTCTATGGATCCTTATCGATCCAACAGTCCGAGAGCCATGTCGAATAATTCAATTCTAATGAACTCTTACATGCTTTTTTCGATCTGTGCCACAAGGGGATAAAACTCTCCTAAGGTGAATTCTCTCCATCAATAAGACTCGAACTCAATAACTTACTTAAAGAGAAGACGCATTCTACCACCTCAACCAATTCATTCCGGTGACTCTTACATATTCATATACATGAGTAATACCCACGGGATATTTAAAGCTGTGCATAAGTGGATCCTGGACATGGAACCTCTACGAAACTTGAATATTGAGATTCGACTTACTGTTCTGATTACGGAGGACTCAAATAGTCCCATCATAGCTCGTCAATCCGTCTATAGTGATATGTATGTTTATATGCGTGTGTATATATTTATACTTACGTGTGCAAGGGGGTTGGTGCTTCCCTTCAATATTGCAGGATTTGCGGAGAAAGTCATGTATGTAACAGGTATATCACTTGACATAACACTGACGTTACTCACAAACTAATAGGACTCAAATATTTTTAGGGTTATTTTTATGCTTTTAGGGTATTTATTAAAAAAATATATTAAAATGACTTAATTTTATTAGTTGATGATTCCATATCAAAACTATCACGTGATATACGTACACATTACACACAACAGTCTATTCACCCGACGAGGACGTTAAACTTTCGATGACTTTGAGTTCGCGTGGTCCACAAGTAACAACATATTGGCAGCCACTGGACTTCTCTTCTGAAAGTGACTGAAACTGGTTCGTAATTCTATGCTACCAGTACCATGCTTATTCATATGAAGATCTGGGGAAATCTATTGTTACTTCAGCAAATATAAGTAAAATGAAATTAGTATTACTATAATATTAAGAGTTTGACCATAGGGCTATAGATCATGTCTACACTTCGTGAGCATTTTCACCTGGTAAGGCAACTCAAAAATGTGCTTTCTCACAAACTTATCTAAATTTATAAAATGCATGGTTGGGTGTCGGTGGAACCTGCAAGTCTATGTGCTCACTCATCCTGGATCAAGCACATCATTCAAATTCGTTTTCTTCTATCACTATAACAATTTATTATATTTTTGGCAACCACGGAAGGTAGTGATACAGTGGTCTAAAACTCACTCTCATGCAGTTTGGTGAGGTCAAGATTACAGGTTAAAGTCTCACTCTGAGCAATATTACAGGAAAATCTCTTGAGCTTGTGCCTTGGCGGGCACCTGCTCTTTAAACTATACTAGGCCTTTGGTAGTGCTACATTGACGGAATTGATGTTAGTATTGGTTACTCAATCCGTTTAATATGTTCGCGGTTAAAAAGGAAAGTCCGAAAATTACATTTCAGAGGGTGGCTAGATCGCCATCACTGCTACCCTCCTTTTTATGATGAAAAAGAACGTGTATTACTCATCCGCTATATATGAATGTCTAAGAGGCAAACAAAATTAATTTAAAAAACTTGGATATTTAGGGACTCAGTGGGACCTTCCATTTTGATTCAATTCTAATTGACTTTTACGCGTTTACAGTTTATGGTAATACACACTAAATATTTAATCTTCCACTGATGGTCTCTTAACCTGACTCGTCATGGAACTTTTGCAGAACCTGAATATGGAGATAGGAAAAATGTAAAATCCAGTTATTGGACTGTTACAGAGGTACAGAAAATTATCATCAATTGTTAGATTTTTTCTTTTTTAAATTACTGTATTAAACTTTTGAATGGTTCTTGCATGAGCTCGGCTCACCTCGTCATCCGTAAACTCCACCAATAAATATTAAACACTTTATCATTACATATCACATTACATTGTCCTATTCATTAATAATATTCATTTTTTAATTATGATTTAAAATATTTGCTTACGCGTCGAGTATTCATTAACTAAGTTCACCACGTGATCCATGAGCTGAGCTCACCTAAGAATTTCCCGTTCAGGTCTTATTGAGATAGTCTTGCTATTCCACTTTGGAGAAGGCGTTAGTCCCATTATCGACTCAATTGTTGATAGTGGAAATTTTGCTGGCTCGGTCCCGTGGTTTTTCCCCTTACACTGAGGGGTTTTTCACGTTAAAAATCTTGGTGTTTTTCGTTTGATTTTTCTCTTCACTTAATTTCGTGGTTGCCTATTAACTCACATATTCGGGAAAAGATTGTGATTTATAGGATATTCGATTTGCCTTTTCCCGTCAGAGTTTATACATCTACTCGTCCGCTCATGAATTAAAAGATTTTGTCGCTTTTGGATTAGCCTTAATACATGATAAATAAAAGGGCAAAATACCTAATAAATCACGTTATTTAATGAAATTTTTTACTTTATCATCACTTTCAAAAATATAAAAATTGTCACTTGCTTTTCTTTTTTTCTTTTTGCCAAATGTTATGGAATTAATTCTGTTAGATTTTTTCGATAAACGATGACGTGGCTATTGACTTATCATTCTTCAATGTTGATGTGCTATTTTTATTTACACACAAATAAATAAATAGGAGAATTTGACCAGATGAGGTCAGATTTATTATTATTGCAGAGTGAGATCATAAACCTACTCTGATACCAGGAAAATCTGTTAGTCGATTGTGAAAGATTGGACTCATATTTGCATAACTGCCTAAATTAATAGTTGTGTTATACTCATATTTGTTATATTTTAGAATTCTTTTTATTATCTATTTCTGTATAGAGTCTAATTTGCAACAATTTCTCTATCCCTCTGTAGTAAAAATGCCAAGTCAGCAGTAAAAGTACCATGTCAGCACATCACACTGTAATTAAATGAAGAATTTTAAAAGAGTTAACTCCGAGACATTTCACAGAAAAAATGAAAGCACGTGGCAATTTCTTGAATTTTTATAAGTCGTGACAAAATAGAAAATTTCGTCGAATGTCATAATTTTTTAGGTAACTTACACTAAATAAAATCGTAAAAGCAGCTGCTCAGGTTATTAGTAGTAATAGGTCACTTTCTTCGGTCATCCAAGATGCGTACACTAAAGTAGTTTATGGACAGAATATATGGTCTTAATACAGTGACATAAGATTTTGATTTACAATCTAAATATTATTAGTTCGATTCTTACCGTGGGAGATACGTAGTCCTTATTTATCTTTGTTTTCTATCCTTATACCATATTCGTGGGCCTCCTTATCACAGAAAAAATTAGCTTATGGACATGAGCATCCAGTGGTTCTGCACTTTGTCCTCCCAAGCAAATTAGAGCTCGGATTCGAGTTCTTGTGAATGGAGAAAACTAATGTTGGGTAAGATTTAAGCTTTTGTAGGTCGATCTAGTTCGAACTGAATTAATTAGATGTACATAAAATTTCCCGATACCAGCATTACATAAAACAAAAAAAAAACTGACATTGATACAACTGCGCTGTCGAGTCTTGCACCAAAAGCCACGTTCTCAAAGCGAGACTATGGTTGACTGACTAGACTAAAGAGCTTGATGTAACGTAACTAGTGGTGTGGTTTGAACGCTTGGAATTCATTCGTAAGGAGTAAGGAAAAAGGGAGAGCTTCTACAGGAGTAAGTAAGAGAAGGAATCCTTTTCGTTTATTGTCGTGAAGTCCGGTGACTTGAGTGTGCGTAGTCTACAAGCAAAAACTTGGTGCTCTGAACTTCTTCTGAAAACGACTGAAATAGATTCATAACTTCATGATATTAATACTATGCTTATTCATATTATTACTATTTACTAAGCAAAAAAAATATTCATATTATTAATGTATCCTTCTAATTTTATGGAAACTATCCTTCAAATTTGATGCACGAACAAAATTAACTAAAACGTACTTAAATTTTAGTATATCAAATTATTCTAAAATTAAATAAAAATTATAAAATCTTTAATTACTTAACAGTAGTAAATCCTATAAAAGATGTTGAAATAATTTTATATTCATGGAGTTATTAATATGTAAGAAGGAAAAATGAATAGGTGAGAACAATATACCGAAAGCCTATGATGTGACAAGATTTCAAGTAGGTCCGGTTCCTTCATTAAACAGGGTAGTGTGCAATTCAAAATTTAGGAACCGATACCGTGCATCGCAGGGTGTTCGCAATAAAATCAACAATATGCTGATAAACCTGCTGAACAAGTAATATAATGATAAGTTTGAAAATCTTTCAAGCCTACTAAACTCTACCGTGATAACCAGAGTTCTACTACCAAAGTTGTTTACATTATTTTTGAAGAGTGAATGAATTGAGACGGGCTATCATTTTATTCTTCCACATATTCTCAATGAATTATTCATATCCAGTATAATGCATCCGCGGAGTGACCTACTCATATCTTTAACAAGTTTCATACTCCATAACTTTATTACACAAGCTGTTAAACAATTACATTATGGATGGCAAGTTAGCATGTTCCCCCCTGAGTCGCATCTCAGGTTCTCTCCCCATGTGTCCGTCCCAGGTTGTTTGGAATCACTGTCCTTCCTAGTCCCACCACCCCCCGAACCCGCATTTAGCTCTCCAATTCTAAGCCACCTGTTACGTTCTGATACCGGGACGGTATGATAATAGAAAAGGATAGCACTTCAAACTCAAAAGATACAGAAATCACCACCTTAGAGAATGAATTGTGTGAGATGAAATACAATCTTAGAGATATAGATATCACCACTCTAAGAA
>JAOYND010243891.1:0-23719 GCA_025802135.1 Lagerstroemia fauriei
GATTAATGTTGAAAGGTCAATTAATCCAACCCTAATTGGCTATCTCGGGTGCTCACCATCTCTCGATGCGCTTGCACAAATAACCTCACCTCTCGGCATAAGTTAACCGGGACCATACAATTTCTAGCATGATTTCGATTTCCTCTCTCGAGGTTCCTCTCTATCTCAATATCATTCTCGTGGGTGATCAAGCCAAAAGGAAGCATTAAGAATGAAATTTGCATAAATAACACCTAGGAGGCTTACATCGATAGAATCATACGTATGAGAGAAAAGACTTTACTTAAAACATCAAAAAAATTCCATTGATTCCCCTAGGAATCTAGGGGTTTAGTTCAACACAATAGAATAAAATACAAGAGTGAAAAGAGAGAACATATTATGAAAACAAGAAGAAAAGGGATAGAAGAAACTCTAGATAAGGGTGAAGTTGAATCTCCTGATCCCGACTCTACGATTTGTAGCACGACCCTTCCTTCTTGTTCTACAATTGTTGCCCTTTTTCTTCCTCTCTTGTGTGCATTTACTTGTGGGGGGTACACCACTATATATAGAGCATTTACACCTCCTCTAATCTTGGTTTAATCAGTGAGGGATAGGAGTTTGTGGGTCTCACCATTCTGCTTAGTCTTCTCGCTAAATCCTCTCAGTAGACCGTGGTTCTGCGCGCAGTTTCCTTTCTTCGGCTATAACTTCCTCGTTTCTTCTCTGATTTGTGATCTGTTTTATGCGTTGGAATCCTGACTCGATAAGCTTTCCATTGATATCTTATTTGTCATATTTATCATAAATAGAATATGAGAAACTTCCTCTTAAAGTTGCTGCATCGAGCAAAGAATCATCGAACAAGTTATTTCTTCCTCTTTCCGCATATCTCCTTTCTGTTCCCTGCACATCAAACAACTCCCAGCAGTATCTTTTCTTTGGCCTAGAATTCTTAAACACTTCATTTGATTCCCACATGAAATGATATGCAATGAATCGTAAAATGCATAAAAAGTGGTCTCAAACACGAATATCTAAGTCGGGAATGGTTACATAACCTATACAAATCACCGTATCAACACAAACCCAAGCCAAGCCGAGCTCGAGCTCATTAATGTCAAGTCGAATTCAAGTGTTCATCAAGCCCAGCTCGAACTGTCCACGAATCATATTATCTCATTTATAGCTCTACTATTAATTAAATGCTGACATGAAAAGGTCATTTAACATTATTAATGAATAAATATTAAAAATTAAATAAGGAAAAAAGTCAAAAGTTTTAATTCTTCTTTCTCCTTCTCATCCCCACTTTCTCCTTTCTGTTGACACTGTCAATTAAGTGCTAACATTTCATTTAGTATTCTTAATGGATAAAATATTCAAAATTAAAAAAGGGCAAAAAGGGAAAAAGACACTTTTGATCCTCAACCTTTTCTGCTTTTACTATTTTCGTCCTAAACCTTTATTTTTGTAATTCACGTCCTCAACCTTTTGAGTTTTTACCACTTTAGTCCTTCGTTACATTCTCCATCCAAAAAAGCATATTCCATCCAAAAAAATATTTCATCCAAAAATTATTTTTCAATAAAAATATTTTTCAAAAAAGGCATATTCCTTCCCTGATTAAGGAAATGCTGATTACTAGCATGTGTCTCTTCTAAAATTACAACTCATTTTCTCAAAATAGTCATGATTTTATAATGATAATAACAAATAATCAACTTTCAATAGAGAATATTTCTCAATTTTGAAGGGGATGTGGACACCAGTAAAACTTTACTGATAATTTAATTTTCAATTTCATTTTTCCTTTTTCTTTATTTTTTGTTGAAAAAATAATTTTTGGATGACATATGCTTTTTTTGGATGGAAAAAGTAACGGTAGGACCAAAGTTAAAAAACTCAAAAAGTTTAGGACGTGAATGATAAAAAATAAAGATTTGGGACGATAATGGTAGCACGAAAGGTTGAGGACCAAAAGTGTCATTTACCATTTTTTAAAAAGCCGTTCCTCGCAAAGTAATTCCTTGTGTACCGACGCTAGATCGCAATCCGCAATCACGTTCAACTGCCACCCATTGAACATGAATTTGGAATGTGATGATACAAGATAGATCGCGGTCTGGGATTGCGATCTATATACTGTTGGTTGGAGTTGTGATATATAGATCGCATTCTCGAACCACAATCTATCCACCGTTTGTTGTAGCTATGATTTATAGACCATGCTTTCGAAAACGATAAATGATAGACCGTGAGCTCCACCTACGATCTGTAGCCAGACTAATTCATATGTATCCAGCATGAAATACATGAATTCACTTGCGATTTATATCCAAACTACATTGCTGAAATTCACATGAAACTCATATTCACCGTGAAAAACAAACGATGAAATTGACATCCATATCGAAGTCACATCCAAATTACATGAAATGCCCAACACAAACGATGAAATCTAATCCACATCTAATTCGAAATCACATTGAATTTACATTCAAATTCAAGTTAAAAGAAAATCCAAGTCACATACTTAGAAGAAATAATAAAATCTAAGATTGACACCTCCTACGATGACTCTCATAATGATGTGTAATTGATTTGACATGTCGTGGCTCTGGCCTGGGATAATAGGAATTGCTTGGATCTGCGGTGTCTTGTCCAAGATAATCAGGATACACTGGTGACTCGTATAACATGTTATATGTTGTATCCTGAAATTTCTGAGGAGCATGTGGGGTCAGTGTGCCATAAATAGATATATTCACAGGCTTCGATGTGAAGAACATAGGATCAGGCTAGTCTGGTGGAGGAGGTGAAGCATAATAGTCTATTGCATCAGGACCACAAGTAGGAGATGAAGAGCGTGGTTGATTCAGATGAGGGGCAGGAGAAGGTGACCGATGTGGTGCAGTATCTTGACGACGGCCACAACCTTGAACTTGCCGTCCTCTAACGAGCTACAGGATCTTGACGAATCTCTGGTTGGTTCTACTGGTCAGGAGGGAACAATGTGATACCTCCATGATCGCTAAGTGTGTATTTCCCAGATCGTGCAATCTAGCGAGCTTTTCAAATATATTAGATATGCCAATATGTTGTAAAGCATTAGCCTGCATGACAATTGATGAACATTAGAGCATGATTTATATAAATATTAAATACAATTACAATGTTAAATGTCTTACAAGAGCTCCGAGCATCGCTTCAATACATCCAATCTAATGCCTAGTCACTCTATGGTACCAAGCATAGTAGTTGTGATCCACTAGTTCAGGCAAGATATCATCAAAATCTAATTGGACGATACTGTCACGTCTATCCTACCACATCCGAATGAAAGACCAATGCCTCCTGACCTAATCCTCATCCTCCTTCTGCCTAAGATCAATTTGGTGTAGTTTTGACAAAGTGCCACAAGCAGTAGGGATTCTCTGAATGCCCACGAACTCCCGTACCACCCTATCCAGAAGGTGCCGCTCCACAATGTAAAAGCATACGAGGGGCACTCGGGCAATGTCACTCCCCTCAATGCAATACTCCAGCATCAGCTTGATGACGTCATGTGTGTACGGCATCCGTATAATCTACATATGATACATGATCATATTAGTACTATTGAACTTAAACTATGATGGAGACAACATGAAAATCTAGGGCATCTCTCTACTGTCCTATGACGTGGGTGGCCAGCTAGGTGACATTGAACATGGTATGCAATCGGCAAGCTAATGGACCGCTTCAGTTCCAAGTAGTGAAACGGCGAATTGGGGCAATGTGTCGAAATCTATCCCAAACCAAAACTTGTCGTAATATCAATAACTCACGGGCCGAGGAAGTTGCAGCAATGCATAGTTGGCAGTATAACCAAGCCAAAAATCACGATCCCCATATATAACACCCTACAGTTTTAAAGTCTTCTAGTAATGGGAGGAAAATCAGGTGGACCATGTTGAAAGTCTTATCAGCGAAGAGCATCCAACCCATAAGTTATAGTATATATGCTTGAGCATGACGCATGATCGTCGCTTCATCAGCATATGATGGAACCTGCTGGAAGTGTTGCTATAACCATATCATCCTAAGTCGTCCACTCTGCGGGAATCAAGCCTAACATCAAGTAGGCACCCGCACTCATCTGCTCGCACTCTCATATCGCCAGCCACAGGATGACCATTAACAGGCAAGCCGAGCTATATCAATACATCCTATTGAATGATGTGCTGCCCCCGATGTAAGAAGGCCTTGTGACGATGACAAGTAATCTAAGACGCATCCCGGAAATGGCAGAAAACCCAACTAAGAAACACACTGCAACGGCAAGTAATCCAAGATGCATAATGAATAATGATTAAAAAGAATAATGTATTTAAAGAATAGCGTACATCGCCTATCCACACTACCTCCGAACGATGGCTCTCCTGCAGCTGTATTAGTGATCTATCGATTAGTTCGGGATCCGTCTGAAGATGTCAACACAATTATATTAAGTTAAAGTTTGATGAAATTATATAAGTTAATCTAAAGGACAACTATAAATAATATGTTCAACATTGAAACCTTTCTTCGTTTAACTTATCAAAAAAAAAGAAACCTTTCTTCGTTTAGGACAACTTCTTCTATTGTGACTATTTTTCCTACATAAGCTACAAGTAATGGTCGATACGCTTGGACCTAGGTTTGCCAATGCCTCTAGTAAGATTACGATATGGAAGAATCATCGGTCCATCCACATATGCCCAAGTGGCTCTGCCTCCAAGAGGATGGAAAAAGGCCTAGTAGCATAACTTTTGATATATCCATGTATATCATGTCCTACAGTTTGGCTACTATTAACATTAATGGATGCCATTGCAGTCATCACATGAGAACATAACATCCTGTATGTTTTCCATTTATTACAAGGGCATTATCGGTTATTCATATTAATTGTATGGGTCCGACCACCTCTCATGTCATACCTCATTTGACGTTTGCCGGTAACAACATCGAATGACCCTATTTTTAAATCAAACTTTGTAAATCTATGCTCGTTTGCAACCTGCCGCCATTTTTACAGTTTTTCTACAGCCCATAGAGTATATATTTCTCCTCGACTTACACCTGCATTCACCTTATCTTGTCAACTTTGAATATAGCCAACGTAGTTGTAGAATATCTTCTTGACAAGTGCTACTATCGGAAGACTCCTTGTGTCTTTCAATATGGCATTATAACTCTTGCTGTGATTTGTTGTCATAAACCCATCTCTGCAGCCTCCATCAAATGCTCGTGTCCACCTTTCGATCTCCATTTTTGCAAAAAATAATCTAGTACAGAATCTTTCCTTTTCTTCACCTCATCCATATAGTGTGCAAACTTTAAGGGTTGTCACTACAAAGCGGCCATAGTGACAAGCTTCTTCAACACCTGACTACTATGCATCTTGTTGAAATTAATAGTCATGTGCCGAATACAGAAGCGCCACTGCACAAAAGGAGGCTGCCATCCGACGCCATTCATCCTTGACTGCACTTACAATTCTTGAATGACTATTAGATATAAGACATAAGGTCTCCAGACGACCACTAGTAACATATTGCTTCAAGTGTAACAGAAACCTAGACCACGAGCCATATGATTCCTCATCAACCAAGGCAAAGGCCAGGAAGATAATATGATTTATATCAACCATAATGCATGCAATGATAGGCCTGTAATATGGAAATGCTGAGTGCATCGACCAAATGTCTAGAAAACTCTTCGAAAAATTACTTATCCATCTGTATATGTTGGAGTAACATTTCAAGCCACTTTAGATCCTGAACTGGTTGCCTAAATAGTGTTCAAGAGTCTTGGCAATTCCATGTACGAAGAGTGCCAATCACCTTATACCATCTCAATCGCTCTTCTCTTACTGTGTCAACAATAGTTTGTCGTAATATAGAAACCTTCATATAAAGTGACTCCCTAACTTGATTTACAACGCATCGGCTCATCAACCTACAGTCAAATTGTGGATGATGTTGACTTAGGATGGGATTGACACTCTCCTTCTCTGAGTAAAAGACTGACTATATCTTCTTATCTGATTCTTCGACATGAAAGTTGTAATGATGTTTGATGTGATATAACTTTGCTGCATAAATTAAGTCATCTTTCCATTGAAAATGCATACATTTTTTTAACTCATCACCAAACCCCACAGTATCATAACATATACGCTCCACTTCTTCAAGTGTTATATAACCATCACGGGAAAATTGCACTGTTGGTACAAAACTTTTTGTCAATATAACATTTTGGTACAAAATCTTTTTTTTTGTAACTTCGTTCTACATAACGTTTTTAAAATGTAACATTTTGGTACAAACCGTAAAATTTTCACCAACACCGTTAATTAGGCTAATGTGGCAGTGTGACGTGCATGCCAAGCCAGCACCACATGGAAATTTAGGACTGGATAGGTTTCAATAAACACCTCAAATCGATCCGAAACAATCCGGAATTTTCAAGACCGACCCTAAACTCTACCAAGAACATACTAAAACACACAAAACACATCAAAAACAAAACTGAAAAATTTGGAATAGGAGCTGGACAGATTTTAAAGGGTTGATAAATGACCAGAAACGATCCGAAACAATCTGAAATTTTCAAGAACTGATCCCTAGACTCTAGAAACACCTAAGACCATCCTAAAACATACAACACACATCAGAAACAGAACTGAAAAATTTGGAATAGGGGCTAGACAGATTTTGGAAAGGTCGATAAATGACCCGAAACGAACCGGAATTTTCAAGAAACGCCCCTGGACTCTACCAACACCTAAGACCATCCTAATCAGAAACAGAACTGAAAAACTTAGAATAGGAACTGGATAGATTTTAGAAAGCCGATAAATGACCTCGAATCGATCCGAAATGATCCAGAATTTTCTAGAACCGACCTCTAGACTATACCAACACCTAAGACCATCCTAAAACACACAAAACACATCAGAAACAGAACTAGAAAAAATTTAGAATAGGAACTAGACGGATTTTAAAAAGTCTATAAGTGACTCTGAATCGATCGGAAAAGATTCAGAATTTTGAAGATGAACTCTTCAATCCCATTCTCTTTTTTTTCAAAATTTCATTTTAGTTTTTTGGTTAAAATGTAAAACATAAAATAATAAAAATAAAATAACATAAAAATATAAATTAAAAATATAAAATTATTTTATTCCAAATTTGTCAGTTATGTTTCTGATGTATTTTGTGTGTTTTATGATGGTCTTAGGTGTTGGTAGAGTGCAGGAGTTGGTTCTTGAAAATTTCGGATCGTTTCGGATATAGTCGAGGTCATTTATCAACTTTCTAAAATTTGTCCAGCCCCTACTCCGAATTTTTTAGTTCTGTTTCTGATGTGTTTTGTGTGTTTAGGATGGTCTTAGGTGTTGGTAAGTCTAGAGGTCAGTTCTTGAAAATTTTAGATCATGTTGGATCGATTCGGGGTTATTTATCAGCTTTCTAAAATCTATCGAGTTCATATTCTGAGTTTTTCAGTTCTGTTTCTGCTGTGTTTTTTGTGTTTTAGCATGATCTTAGGTGTTGGTAGAGTCTAGGGGTCGGTTCTTGAAAATTCTGGATCATTTTGGGTTATTTATCGACCTTTCCAAAATTTGTCCAGGCCCTATTCCAAATTTTTCAGTTCTGTTTCTGATGTATTTTGTGTGTTTCAGGATGATCTTAGGTGTTGCTAGAGTCTAGGGGTCGGTTCTTGAAAATTTCAGGTCGTTTCGGATCGTTTCTAGTCATTTATCGACCTTTTAAAATCTAACTAGCCTCTATTCCAAATTTTTCTGTTCTGTTTCTGATGTGTTTTGTGCATTTTAGGATGGTCTTAGGTCTTGGCAATGTTTAGGGGTTGGTCCTGAAAATTTCGGATCATTTCGGATCGATTTGAGGAGTTTTATCTATTTTTTAAAACTTGTCCAGTCCTAAATTTTCACGTGGCGCTGACTGGGCATCCACGTCACACTGCCATATCAGCCTAATTAACGATGTTAGTGAAAATTTAGCGGTTTGTACCAAATTGTTACATTTTGAAAACATTCTGTAGCACGGAGTTAAAAAAAAGATTTTGTACCAAAATGTTACATTAACAAAGGGTTTTGTACCAACAGTGCAATTTTCCCCAACCATCACCACCATACCTTCTATTAAAGAAAGGGATCGAGTCCTCAATTAATATATCAAATTGCTCAGGTATGTGATGGTAAGTCATTACATTGAGTCCTGTCATAGTTTGTGGAGACTCCAGTGGGAAAGGATCTAGCAATGTATTGAACTCAAAAAGAGTTGAGGTACCACAATCCTCGTTCTCTTCATCTATCAATTCTCCTTCACCTTTATTCGGTAACCCCTATAAAGTTTTATCAACTTCTCTAACAATGTCATCGTTACGAATGGGCGCAATATTGTTATTGTTTTCTTCAATTGTGTCCACAACATTTTTCGCAGCTGGTTCTCAGGAAATCAAAGGACTTACAAATGTAATATTCATTCGATCTTCCTCAACTGTCATTATTGGCCTACCTCGCACTTGAACATACAACTGTTGTGGAAGAAATTCACCTCCTGATGTAGCAGCATACATAATACTCCCTACATTATCATCGTCATTAGTTGGAGCCAAACAATGTTCCTTACGGCCTAATTGATAAATTATAACTTGTCTATGAAACATCTTAATTTGATTATTGGTTTGATCAACTCCGATAATTATGCATAATTTCTCATGTAATTCCTTAAGACTCGTGTCGGTCCTTAACTTTCAAATTTTTCAGTAGTTACTTGTCATAATATGGTACTTCTTTGTTCCACAAAATATTTCCATGGCCATATATCAAGAGTCACACATCATTCACTATTTCTGATTCACTAAATTATCATATATATATATATTAGTGAACATTTAAAAAATCATTAATTTCATATCATCAAAACATCTCACTTCACTAATTTTGACCTCATTCAAACATTTCACTTTCCTATATTCTACTAGGCAACCAATAATATCTACTAAATATATAATTAATCAACCAGTAATATATATTCAGCAAAACCCTAAAATTCAAAATTTAAAGATCGATAAACATATATAGTTATCAATGAAATACAAAATAAATGCATACCCATTCATATATTGAACATAAATTTAACATATCAGAAAAATTAGATGAAAGTGAAGCTGCAAATCTTCCAAAGACAATTGGAAGGAGAATGGAAGAAGAAATAGAAAAGGAGATGAAATGGAACAAGAAATGGGAAGGAGGAAATGGAAGAAGATGATATGAGGATGTTGGAGATCGCGTTTGGAAGATAGGAAACCTAGAACTTTGAAGGAGAATTGCCCAGGAGGTTGGAGATCATGACTTCTGTGATCTGCAGATTGCATGGCCAAAGTAGATCGCGGCTTCATAGCGTGGTCTATCATCAAGTGAAATGCTGCATTTGGCTAGAACGTGGCTTCAAATCGCCGTCTATCATTTAGTAAAACGATGCATTCGAGTAGAATGTGAGTTAATAGCGCGATCTACCTCTGCCCTAAAACGATGGACAATGCTTAGAACGTGATTTGAAGTCGTAGTCTATTACAGGAAAAACATTGGTTGACTATACATCCAGAAATAGTTTGTGAGAACAACTTTTTTTTAAAAAAGTTTCAAAAAGTACAGTATTTGTGCACAGAGCTCCATTCTCTTCCTCACTTCTAAAATCCTAACTCCCCCCATCTACGAAAATCTAATTCCATCAACCGAGTTTTGGACCGGGAAATTTTTTTGGAGCAAACCTTAAAAAAATAAAACGCAAAGCTTTGACCCAAAAAGCAACATATGAGAAAAACTCAAAAGTACTAGTAGAGAGATAGAGAGAGAGAACAATTTGAAATCTCTAAGTTGTTTTAGAAGTTTATCTCATCTTTTGAGGCCAAGACCTTCAAGCTCTTTGCTGACGAGGACTACCGTGGCATTGAACTCCACTACAGCAGCCTCTCACTCATTGACTTGAGCCTTCAAAGCACCAACATGTGTACGAGGGAGCTACGAGAACATCAAGCATCTAAACCCACCTAAAACTTAACTCCCTCCTATTTTTCATCAGGAAACCGAAGGGTTTTTTTATTATGGGATTTGTTTGATGGTAAAGTTTTGTTGATTTGTTAATTTAATTTAATGAATGTGCTAATTTAAACATATTTTTGAGTGAATTTATCGAATTTTATGTGATTTTAGTGCATAATTGATTATTTTTTTCCTTAGTTGAGTGAAATCGAGTTATGATTAATTATCTTGAGTTTTCTTATAAGAATATTGGTATTTCGAGATTTTCACATACTACATAATGGAGGATAAATCAGGTTGAGAAGATTGACCCCGACCATTGGAATGAAGCTGAACAAAATCCTAAAACAAAGGATAATAGGGAGGAGCGCTGCGACCCGTTTGATTTGAGAGCTGAATTAATGAGTCGCGATCTAGGGTCGTGACCCCTCGTCGACACAAAAGATTTTACTATATTTGTAGAATATTTGATTTTTCAGAGATCCCAAAACTCATATGGAAGATATTCTGAGATAATGGGATGTCAAAACTGTAGATTTTGCTTGATTCACTCCACGAGAAAGAGGATATCTTGGAGAGTGTTTTGAGGATGGATTATCTTGAGAAAATATTTTCGGGGAGATGTGATATTCAATTTCCCATCGTTATAAATTCTCGATCCTAACAATACTCTATGTCTTTCAAACCAATACTCTTTCATCACATTGCTGCCAAGAGATTGGGTACTCACTACATCAAGGGAAGAGGAGGATCAATGCATCTCAAGAAGACTTCGAGAATCAAGAGATCGACTTTGAATTATTCAAGGGTTTTCTCTTTCTTTCATCTTTTCTTTTCTTAGTCATGATACATTCAAATATATTCTTGGTGTGTTCTTTTAATTCCATCATGAACTAAAACCCTAACTTCCAAGGGTGAATAATGAAACTCTTTCTAATTTCTCTTAATTTCGTGTCTTTCTTTACATGTTAATTGATTGCATTTATGTTATTTAAACTATACTAATTTTTCATGCTTTCTAATTGATTGACCGTCAATTAAATCGAATAGAAGATTTGATGAACTCGAAAGATGAAGTCGAAATCATACCAAAGATATTATGACTTAGGACGATTCATGCCAAGATGTCGAAATTATTTGCGAAAATTATTGAGAGATTAGCCAATCACCCTAGGTATCCAATCAGGGTTCAAACTCACTGAGCTTCTTAATATTAATCGTTGAGTGATAGAGTGGCTAATATCATCCTAGAAGTACGTCCCCATTAAGCTGAGAGATAGGTAAGGAGATATAAAACCTACGATAGTACCATAACAATCAATTGCGTGTAAAGAGTATATTTGAAATTAGGAATAAAATTGAGGGATGTTGTGAACCATAAGTCCATTCATTAACCTGTAATGGAGCAGTCAGCTGGCCGAGTTCCAAACAGTCTACGACTATATATTCCATTGCGGAGGCTGAATATATTGTTGCGTCAGATATTCCAAAAGAGGCTACTTGGATAAGGAAGTTAATAACAAAATTGGGAGTAGCCCCTTCCATGTTGTTATCCGTTGCTATTTTTTTGGGTGTGTACACTGGTATCCAGAAACCCATAGGGCTATTGACTAATCCAGTTCGAGCCGGGTCGACTCATTTAAGGGGCAAAGCTCTCCCAACATGAGTTTTCTCCATCCACAAAGACTCGAACCTGAGAACTTTGTTTAAGGGCTACTGTGACAACAACGGAGCGATTGCTTAGGCAAAGGAGATCTCATCAGAAATCCAAACATATAGACAGGAGATATCATATCATTCGGGAGATAATCTAGAAGAGGAGACATAGCCATGTAGAAAATAACTTCAGTAGAAAATGTGGCTAATCCACTTACTAAGTCTATGACGTAATAGTAGTTGGAGGGACATCTTGAGAAGATGTGAATTAGACAGTGCAAGAGGGAGATTGTTAGAATTATGCCTTAGAGTAAAGCAATAACATGTGATTTGCATTGACTAATTTCTTTTAATGAGATTTCAATTATTCATTTAAATATAAGTTGTATGTTTAATTGAATAAACCCATTAGATACTTGTTAGAGACTTCATTCGCAAGAATTTTGAATATAACTGACAAAGTCATCCAATACAAGTTGTTTAAAACAGTTCTTTAAAACAGTTCATGATCATAGGAGTTTTGAATGGACATCACTACTCCAAAAGATTATCACCTCTGTCTGTATCCATGATTAGTACAAGATACTAATAATGATGGAATAGTGTCTCTCATGCTACATGATATATGATATTAAGAGAGATATATAGACACTTATGAGAAAAGTAGGTCAAATGTGACGTATGGATGATATTCACATGGTGATTTGCTTAATCAATGAATTATCATCTCAATCATACTAGTGTTTATAATCCTTAAATGTGAGATAACATAGTTACCTTATGCATAGGTGATTAGAGTTTGTCGTTGTTTATATACTTGTGCTAAACAGGGGTATTCAGCTTTTGGTGGCTCTAATTATTTATGTATGGAGGTAGGTGATCATTCAACATGAGATTCATTACATCAAGTAAACAAGGATAAGATCTATAGACACAAAGTTGTTCCTGATTATAAAATCCTTAACCAAGCCACTTTAACTTAAATTGAAATGTTTTTCTAGTTTAAGTCTTATTGATCAAGAATTGGAACTGAGGTGTACACATATGATTTAAACCGACAATGCATCATCCATGGCCCTGGCTTGATTGGTTGTTGTAATGAAAGGATTCAAGTGCACGGTATGTATGATCAAACAAGTTTTAAGATATCAAACAATTGATACTACAATTATAATAACATATAATTCTGAATTACACTAAAAAATGGCTCTAACATCACTACTAGGAATCGTAATGTAGCGAAAGATCGATTTTAAAAGTTTTATTCACGATCTAGCAATCACTTTGAGATAATTTGGAATTAATTTAACATGGATGCCTAGAGATTATACCTACAAAAACACTGATTTGGCTCTTACGTCCAATCTCGAGTTGACAGTCTCCCACGATGCTTACACGAACCTCCTTATGTAAATCCTCTGACTAGACACACAAATATAAGTCCTTCACAGTATTCAGACTAGACTCCTTATAATAGCTGAGAAACGCTTTCTTAAAGTGTCTCACTCATAACACTATTTATTTTTTGTAGTCCTCCTTTTCATTCACACACATGACGGAGACAAGAAGATCTAAATGTGAGAGAAACTCTCCAAAAAAATTATAGCTCATCGTACACCCATATATCTATATTAATATGTAAATATTTAGGGTTTTTGATATTTTTTCACCTTCCCAATTACTTATTGACACATAAAATTCAATTTTTAATAACTATTAAAAAATTAGGATTGTGATGGTAAATTTACTAATATTTAATTATCAATTCTTTCTACTACCACTCGCTCTCATATCTTGGATAAAATATTGGAAGATATTCTTCTAGGAGAAATGCACCAAACAACCCAACGTATAATGGGTAACTCTGTTGCTCTTTTTGTTTTGATCTTTTTATAAAAAAAAATTAATAACAGTAAAAATGGCGCAAGATGCTGCTCATCTATATAGACTACAACCTCACTCGTGCTTCGCACAAAAGGAAAACAAAAACAAACAGAAATGAAACAATAAATGGAGTATTTTGGAAAATAAGATTTTAAAAATCCTTTTTTACTGCACAATTATATATTTCCAAAAAAGTGCCGAGGTAACCTTTCAATTCAACTATAGCAAATCTTCTAGTTACTTTAAAATTCAACCACCAAATTGATTTCCATATACGTGTGCATATTTATGTGAATCCAATTCGATATTTTTCACAAATATGTGACTGAGAATATTTGTTAATTGGATTTTTATAAATCCAATTAAATATTTGATTATGTAATAACCTTATGTAATAAGGCGAGTGACTGTGATGCACTTATTCCCTGCTGACAAAAGTTCAATGCCTTCATCAAAAAATTAAACTATCAAATTTTGGTTACGAGAGATTACCTGTATTATGTGTGACCCATTGGGTTCCACACTAACCCATCAGTGAGCCCAATAAATATATCATAATTAATTATTAATCTCATTAAATTCTTTAATAGGATTATTCAATTAACAATTAATTGAAAGGACCCACAAATCAAGATTGACGACTAGCAACGTATCATGACTACTCGAATAGTGTAGATTACAATATAAAGGATCGAACACCCTTCAATGATTAGTTTTTCATGTAGTAAAATCTTTCAGTTATGCAATGTTCCAAATAAATTGGGGTATGAATATAATGTCAAATTCCAATACTTGTGCATATATTTTCAATTTTAAGTATTTAAAACATTAGAACCTCTTTTTCCAATTTTTCATACTATCCTGACAGTATATTTCCCGAGTTAATACTAATTAGAATAGATAAGACATTCACTCCACTCACCGAGAGGAACCTAGAGTAACCGACCCCTTATTGATTACTTGCCACCTCCATAAGAGTCTAATCGTTTCTAGAATACAACACGTCTTAGAGAGACATGTTAAGGAATAAACCAAAATCACAATTTAAGAATCATGAGATATTACGGTAATCTCAAGTCTAAATATTACTTACGCCTACTATCACCCCCAAGGAATAATCTATTGATATTTGTTTCACAATCAGTTAGGCCTTTATCCATTAAGTCAGTTTAATGAACTCATTCCATGAGCACCTACACTCTTACATTAGCGACGTTTCACAAGTAATTATGAGATAATTTATCCACTACTAAAATGCATGTAACGAGTCTACTAGTCTCACTGGTCACTAATTCTCTATGCAGTGATCCTACGACTAGGAACATTTTGAATTAAGGTTTACAAAATTTTAGATCTCACCGACATAATCTCATCATGCCCCGAAAATCAATACCTTAATATATGAGTGTCATAATTAATAGTCTCAACTTTATTTCATGAATAAAGATTACTCCAATTATATCACACGTAATTGGATTTAGGGTACTAACCCTAACAGAGTTGAGGGAAGGTTGGGGCAAGCAATGATAAAACCAAGAGAAAAAAGAGGCATTGAGGTAGAAGAGAATTAAGAGATGTAGATTGCAGAACAATAGAGAGCGAGAGGCTTAAGGGCTTGCCTATCAGAGCACTTTCTTAATGGCCTATTAGGCTGTGCTGGGCCAAACGAGCGTGTCCCAGCATGACCAGAAAAAACTTAATATGTTGTGTCAACCTAGCAAGATAACGGTATTGCTTAGGGATGTGCCACAGGATCGTGCCTAGGCCAATTTATTTGATTGGGTAAAATTTTGTCAGCTCCACCTGGTGGTAGTGGTTGGAGAATGAATAAATGAGCCTTACAATTTTAGGCTAAGGAACTCATGTATTGAAATTGTAATTTTACGCCAAGAAGCCAATTGAGCAATAGATTTGTCATATACTAAGGTGGAGAAGGGAAACTTCAACAAAGGGAGAAATAGAGAAATGTTAAAATCAAATAATAATATACCTTTATCTTTTAAACTAGTTTATTTTCTCATTAAATGAACCTATACGTAAATGTAATTAGACTTGGATTCCAAGATTTAATATGAAACCTGATTTATCCATAATTTAAGACTCAAATGGTAAATCAGGATGTTGTCCCAACAACTTAGCCTACCATCTAATTTTACTATAAAAGGATATTAAAGTGTACGTAAAAAAAGTAATTAAGCTCAAATGAATAATGAAAAATAAAAAGCCAATATTATTGAACCTTTATTACCAAGAAAACAACTTGTATTGCCTATACAAAATCAGAACGAGGTAGAATATTATCAGGACAAATAAATCAACTAGCAAAATATAACAGCTTTGACCTACTGCTCCTGGAGATTTACACGCCCAGCTGGAAATGTTCAAGCCCAGCCTGTAATTCTTGGCAACCCAATCCGCAGTACTACCCATTGGAAAATCACATTCTTCTGCAAAGAAAATACCTCAGCCAATAACATCCCGGATCTATAGATATCATTGACCCTTTCACCTTTAAATTTGCACATTGGATAATTATGAAATCACCTACAAGCCCTTTAACAGTAGAACGTAATCTATATAATAAAAACACATTCATGATTAACGAATTCGCTTAACTTATGTACCATAGCAATCTGGTTTTAATGATTCGATGGATTGGTTTATGAGTCAACTATGGATCTACCTGCTTCACCGCATCAGCAACCTTGTGTTCACGTCGACACTTCTCACACACCTCTGTAACCTCAGCTCGATTAATTGTTGGAGGGCACCGGCAGGCATGACCAGTGAAACAAGCCAGTGCAGTAGATCCTATCGTTGTCATGTGGGTTCGGGCCAGAGTTGATGAGCCTTAGCGCCGTCGAAGGCTCTATACAGATAAATATCACCAGGAGGGCTGTTATGCACAAAGTTGTTGTCATTAAAGAGATGGACGAGTCAGCCATTTTCTTGGTCTTGCACTGTCTCCGGTAGTTGCTCGAGGAAAATTTATAAGATGCTGACCATTGCGTGTTTGTGGTTGACTGGCGTCATTTGAGATGGTGAGTGGTCTGGCGTCATTTGAGATGGTGAGTGGTCTGGCGTCATTTGAGATGGTGTGTGATGGGCAGTAAAAATAATAATAGAAATGGTTGAGAGAATTTTTCTTAAATCTTTTCATTTTTAGTAACTATTTGAAAAAATTACATAAATGGTATATTTACTTTAAAAATTGTTTTATAACGGTACATTTACTTTTTTTCCGTTACACTTTGGTATATTTTCGTTCAAAATTGTTACACTTTACTACAAATCGTTAAATTGGAGTTGACACTGTTAATCTGTGATGACGTGGCAATCTGACCTAGACGTCAAGCATGCATAGAAGCTGACGTGGCAATTGACCTAGACGCCATGCTTAAATAGAATCTGACATCGCATGCTTACACAATATTTTAGACGAAAATAATAAAAAAATGTTTAAAATATGTAGAAAATTTTCTAAAAATTAGAAATATTTGAAAAAAATAAAAAAATATTAAAAATAATTTAAAGTTATTAAATATGTTAAAATTTTAAGATATTTTTAAAAATCACATAAATTATTTTAAAATTTATAAAAATTTAAATTGTTTAGAAAAATACTATAAAAATTACATAACTTATCTTAAAATATTATAAAAATTACATAAATTATTTTAAAATATTATAAAAATTAAATAAATTATTTTAAGGATTTACTAATATTTATTTATCAAAATTACTTTTAAAAATTCCAAAAATTAAATAAATTATTTTAAAATACTTTGCAAATTACAGAAAATATATTATAAATTTTCTGAAATGATAATATATAAAAAATTATACAAATTTTTTAAAATATTCTAGAATTTTTGAAAATAATATAAATTATTTTTAGGTATTACTAAATTATTTATCAAAATTATTTTAGAAATTACATAAATTATTTTAAAATATTGTGAAAATTATAGAAAATATATTATAAAATTTCAAAAATTATAAAATATTATAAAATTTTTAAAATTACATTGCCTCTCTCATTTCTCGATCTCTCTCTCACACCCATCACCTCTTTCTTTCTTGATTTCTCCCTCATCGTCAGTACTTGACACCGCCCAGCCCTGCCCTACCCCAGGCTTGCCTTCTCTAAATCTCATGCCTCCCACCGATGTACCTTGACCCACCCTTACCGACGTCTCTCCTACCGTTATTGTATAGATTTTACAATTTTTAAATTTTTATAATATTTTTCTGTAATTTTACATAATATATTAGAATAATTTATGTAATTTTTATAATAATTTATGTGATTTTCAAATTTTTTTACTAAGAAAAATAATTTTTAATATAATTTGTGTAATTATTTATAATCTTTTAAAATAATTTATGTATTTTCTGTAATTTTTATTATATTTTATAAATATTTTACTATTTTTAAAATTTTGGAAATTTAAAATCAATTTATAAATTTTAAAAATTCTTCAGAATATTTTAAAATTTTAAAACAGTTTTATATTTTATATAGAAATTTTATAATATATTTTTTGTAACTTCTACAGTATTTTAAAATAATTTATGTAATTTTTAGAAATTTATAAAAATAATTTTGATAAATAAATTTTAATAATTCCTAAAAATAATTTATTTACTTTTTATGATATTTTAAAATAATTTATGTAATTTTTATGATATTTTTCTAACTTTTTTAGAAATTTTCAAATAATTTATGTGATTTTAAAATATTTATTTATTTTTAATAATTTAAATTAATTATTTTATTTTTTTGAAATTTTTCTAATTTTTAAAAAACTTTTTTGTATATTTTTAATTTATGTAAGCTTGCCACGTCAGCTTCTATTTACGAATGGAGTCCTGGTAAATTGGCACGTCAGCTTCTGTGCACGCATAGCGTGTAGGTCAAATTACCACGTCATCACGGATTGAGGGCGTCAATTCCAATCTGACGGTTTGTAATAAAGTGTAATAATTTTGAAAGAAAATGTACTAAAGCGTAACGATAAAAAGGAAATGCATTATTATAAAACAATTCTTAAAGGAAATGTAACATTTTTGTAATTTTCCCTAACTATTAATATATAAAACTACCTATACATTTTTATCCAAAAAACCACCTATACATATGAAAAGTAAACATCTCAATTACTTTGACAGAGTGGTGGATAGTTTGATCTCTTTTTCTATTTCTAAAATTATTATTCATCCTAATTTAGTTATATGATAGTTCTAATTCGTTTATTGTCATTTCAATTATTTCAAAATAATTATTTCTCCTCAACAAATTTTATTGTGAAATTATGAATGGATTTTTCTACCGCAATGTATATCTAAAGTTCTTCGTTGATTGGACGTTATTATATTATCGTATTTTAGTATTTTTATAATTTGAAGAGTTTTGTTCTGTGAAAATAGGAACAGTCCGGTTGATTTATTTAATTCGCACATAACAACAATTTATTATTTTCAATTGTATTCAATGATGTTTACCGTGTGTAGAACGGGTAATTCTCTGGTTAAATTTTAAAAATCAATCAAATATTGAACCATATAAAGTAAAGGCTCGGCTGTTCACGGGTTCAACCAAACTTTAATGGATTAAATTGGGTTCTTAAAAAATAGGTAAATAATTTATTAAATTAGTAATCTAATAGTAAAAATTAGAATATTTTTTCTAGATTAAAGTTTTAAATTAAAAAATAAAAAATATTAAAACAAAGAAAGGGAAAAACGAAATTGTTGAAGGCCATCTGAGAAGGGAAAAGCTGAGAAGGAAAGGTCCAGTACTGGCCCCTTCAGTATAAATGAGTAACATTTAATGAGAATTGATTTAACAGTTAATTAGTTGCTGCTTGGCCACAAGTAATTGCTGCTGCCACTCCAGTAAGGGGAACTGAAAGGGATCGTCAGCGATTCGGAATTCACGAGAGAGCTACCATTCAACAGCTAAATCTCTTATGTGACATTAAACACCTAATAGATGCCCTGCAATCGACCACAATTTATGTACAACTCAAACTAGCAATTTCCTTGAGTCAAGCTTTGAGCATTTTGTCTTCTTTTATTTGATGGAACTTAAATTACATTACAAGAGACCAAGACTTCTTTAATATAGCCAAATGTGCACGTGCTTGTAGACACACCGGTTCAATTATCATCTCAGATCTACCAGGCCATGTTTTATGGAGAGATGGAGACGTAAATTGACTCACCCGTTCTATACACCTTTGCTCTAGTAGTTCTGAGAAGGGAAAAAATTGATTTAATGGATATTAGTCACGTTATAATTCCACGTAATCAAGCCTTAATCATTTGATTAATTGTTCATTTTTTTTTATGTATAAAGAAGGTACATGAACTTAGAAGAGAATAGAAGGAATGAGGAATAAAGAAATACGGAAAATCTCATTGATGAGAATCAAATATAGACCTCTTGGTCTCAGGTCAAGGACGATACCAATTGTATCAAACACAGTTTCTTAATTATCCCCTCAGGCAATATTTAACCCACTTTAGTTTGTTTCCGTTAATATTTGTTTTTGTTTTGTAATTGCTTTGAAATTCTCTTTAAAAGTACTTTAAAGTTATAAATTGATTCAAGAAAATTTATTTGAATTATTAATTATTCCAGTGATAAAAATGAATAATTTTGTCTCCAACTTGATGAGATAGAAACTTGTCGAAAATTAATAATTATTTTACCAACTCTGCACGTTGGACGGGTACCTTGTCCGTTACTTAAGGTCCTGAATATTGAATTGTACTAGATATCTACACTTTCTTGAGAATAAATTCACCTTTTGATTTGTTTTATATAGTGAACAAAAAATTATTCCCGTTGGACAAAAGTGCGTCAACCACCATTTGAACAAGCAAATATTCTATATTTTAGTTCATTTAGGACATCGTCAGAAAACGTAGGTTTATTATTAGATGATTTTTTTTTGGCCAAGATTATTAGACGATTGTTAAGAAAGTGACAATGAACTATAATATAAGAAAGAGACAATGAACTAAAATATTTGGGGATGTGAGCAAAGAATATTGTTATCAGGCGATTTTCTCATAGAGATAAAATGATTTTCATATAATTCACTAAGAAAAGCATTATTGGATATAAGAACACCAAAAGAAGATTTTGGAGTAGCACTTAACATAGTATCAAGATTTTAGGGGTCCTATAACTTTGAGTGAAGCAAAAATGATAAGAATATCAAATCAAATCAATGTGTAGCAACCCTTTTGCTTTGGTTAAAGATATTACTCAATTTAAAGGGAAAGCAATGAGAGATTAAATAAGCCAGTCACCGCAAGAAAACTGTAAAAAAAAACAACAGAATTTTCGACAAACAAGAATCCACCATTAATAATACTAAGGGAATTTCCTATTACACCCACGGATAACCCATCATCAAATCTCAAACAATTTGTTGACAGTATTTTTGTCGTTAATCTCTATCTTCAAATATTTGTTGTTATCTATACTATTATATGTAAACGTTTGTGAGGTTTGGTGTGTTTTTCATTTTCTATAGTTGCACTCCATCTAATTTACATATTAAAATTTGTGATATGCATCTGATTTCTATATTAAGGGTAAAATAGTAATTTCAGTCATTTTCCTCTCACTCCATATATACTATCTTAACAGTAAAAATCTTTCGTTAATTGCTTAAATTTCCCCATCTCACTGCATATCTAGAATTTTAGCAGAAAAATTTGTCATTTTTTGAAGAATGATTTGAAATTGTAAAATTGAAAAGGTAAAATTGATAGTATACTAATGGAAATTGAGAATGCCATACTTCATACTATAAGTTAACAAATTTTAAATGAATTAAATTACAATAAGTTATAAATAAACGATCGAATTATATAATTTATCGTAATATTTCACATTCATTTTTTTATTTTCTTTCTGTGCATAGCACGAGTCCGTCTCCAGTATTCTCCGATGGAAAATCCATCAGTAAAATTTTGTCATCAACATTTTTTGATAGAATATCCATCATTAATGCTCGTTGGATGGGAAATTTCCTGCCCTTCCAATTCTAATGCCGACAGACAACTCATTTTCTAACAGATAATCCATTGGGAAATGATAATGTTAACGAATTATCCGTTAGAAAATGAGTTAGATTCCCCGACTGCTAATCTATCGAGTATCCATCAGGGATAGAAACCCCCATTAAAACTCAGTGTCGTTATTCCCCTGCTCTGCCCTTCCTGAATTTAATCCTTTCCACTGTCCCCAAGCCTTCCTTGAGTGATCGCGTTGCCTTCCTGAGCTCCTTGTTGGAAAAATGATATGTGAATGGGAAATTAGGTCCCATATTTGAAGGATAAGATTGGGTTTAAAATAAATCATATAAGGCTAAAATAAATGGGGCTCATATGCAAGCCCAAAAAGCCCTTGTGGAGAATAAAAAGAGATTTATCCCATATGGAAGAGGGAATGAAAGTTGAAATAGTTTATAAGAGAATTGTACTCTTATGTGAAGTAAACATCTTGGCCAAGTTATACGACTCGTGTCAACCTCGTACGCCTGTGCTAGGGGAGGTGCGATCGGAGCCCGATTTAGTTGAACTCATGTGCGCGCAGGCGGCGAGCACGCCGAATGTTCGTTCCGACTATGGGGCCTCGCACAAGGCAGAATTTTACCTTCTCCTTCAATTTTGTACTGCACTCTTTGGCATTGGCAATCGGGTGTTGCATAGATACTCTTTGGCTACGACAGTCAGCATTTAAGTCTGGGCTGCGATCGCTACAACTTTTAAGCTGGACATTGAATGTTAATTAAGGGCGGATTAAATCTGCCACTTAATGAGTCAAATTAATTTTCAGTGACTGCCGGTTCATGTCATTAATTGGCCGGTTCGAAATTTAAATTTGGCCGGTTCAAGAATTGAATTCCCGGTTCAATGTCATTTATGCCTGCAACTCCCACAACCACTATAGAATGCACTTAGATGCATTTGCATAGAAGACAACGATAGATAGAGCACAAAAACTCTACATACGCAAAACATTCTCTCTTTGTGTTCTGCATCTTTTGGTGGTGGTTCCCGCATTTGTTCGGTTCGCCGAGGAGTCGATGTTCGGTGCTGCTTCAACTCAAGTTGTTGTATTCTGGGAGATGGATGTCCAAGCTTCCTCAGCACAGAAGAGAGGAGGACGAATTAGTCTTAAGAACACTGTGGGATCCACAGGCATCGACATTCAGTAACTTTTACGATTTTGTATTTGATTGTATGCTATTACTTTCCGTAGTCGTAGCGTGACTGTGACTCGCAAAGTTCCGTGGCAAAGTTCTGTAGCATTTTTGTATCTGTGACATTGTGATCCAAGACTATTTATTATATTTCCTCCAACACTCCCAAAGAAAGCCCAGCCTTGTGCCTAGTGCCATGCCCAACCCCCGGTGCTCAACCCCTCCCCTAGCCACCAAGTCCTCCCTAATACCATTGTTTGAGGTAAGTCCCTCAATTTATGATATATGTATTTGGGTGCCTGGATTTTCTAATATTTGATATGTGGTCCTTGTAATTTAGTTATTTTACATTTTTGCCCCTAATAGTTGATATTTGCAATATGGTACTTGACATTTAGTTAATTTGCAATTCTTACACTAAATTGTTGATATTTGTAAGGGGTGAAAATTTATCTAGCACCATTTGAAAGAGTGATTTAAAGAATAGCACCACTTTATAATGGTTTTTAAAAACAACACTAATATATAACAGAAATTTTAATAATTTTTTAATATCCCATTTTACCCCCCTCATTCACTCCAAACCCTAAAAATTTCATCCATCAATTTTCCTCTCTCTCTCTCTCTCCCGATTCGGCTGCTGCTGCCGCCTCCCTTGCTCTAAGCTCGCTCTCCCTGCCGAGTCCGACCGCCTACGTTGCGTCCCACGGTCCCCTCCGTGTCTCTCCATCCCTTCCGCGTCCTGCCATCCAACGAGATTGACGGCGGCCGGGAAACAAGGGCCGCGACGGGAAGAGGGGGATGGGACGGATCGGGACGAAGAAATCGAGAAGATCTGGACCACCGGTGGGGAGGAGGCCTCCGTTCTGGCCAT
>JAOYND010243892.1:0-13132 GCA_025802135.1 Lagerstroemia fauriei
GGGCGGACGAAGGCGGAGGGTGGAGGCAGCATCGGATCTAGGCAGATCCAGGCTGGCGGAGGGTGGCAGCACCGGATCTAGGTTGGTGGAGGCTCGGGCGGAGGGTGGAGACGACACCGGATATGGTCGGTAGAGGTTGAGGCAGGAGGCGGCGGCAGCAGCGGGGGTTGTAGCGGCAGATCTGAAAATCACCGAAAGCTTCTGTGGCGTTGAGGCAAGGATAAGCGCACTTGAGAGATTTCCGTAGAAGGGAGGAGAGGAGATGCACAGCCAAAGAGCCGGGAAAAGGCGAACGAGCCGCCCGGGCAAGAGCCACCAACGTTGGCGGTGGAGGTATGTACGACCATAATCGAGCGGGAGGTGGTAGCCACACGTATAGGCTCGAGGAAAAGGGGGCCGACGCGCCCGGCCAGAGCCGGAAGCACCGGCCGGAAGGGACTTCTGTGGGAAGAGGCTTAGAGAGGGTGAGGATAGAGAGGGGACGAGGAGAGAGCAAATTTCAACATCAATTAGAGAAAATGTGAAGAAAATACTAAATATTGTCATACTTTAAATTTTTAGGTTTTCTTAAAGTTTTAGGGTGGGTTTTAGTCTGAAAAATAATAATTTAAATATATATATTTTTCAACATAAATTTCTTAACATAAAATTATAAATATAAAATTTTTTATTACCTTATAGTGATAATACTTACCCTCTTGCCCAGTACTTTCTCGTCAAGGCGGGAGATCCTCGTGGGAATGACCAGAACACGTGGTGAGATCTGGTGGAGCAGCCAGCAGAGCGGGAGCAGATGAAACATGCCAAAGGCGTCCGCAGGGAAATATTTCCTCTTACGGGGTTGAAGAGCAGGAAAGGACATAAAGCTCGTGAAGACACGTGACGTGAACGTGACCCGTGGCCGTGGAAAAGAAAAGTAAATATTGAATGTGTAATAAATAATAAGTTCGTCCCATAAATAATCGTCCAATCTCTACAAATGTAAATTTAATTCTCAAATATTATAAAAATCTTACGAGCGTAAAAATTTTAGAGCGATCTTTACAATAAACTTATTGTATATTACGTGCTAAATATTTATTCGGACAAAACGAGGAAAAATACGTGTGAATCGTTTTTGTGTGCTTGAAAAGAACGTGACGTCCGTTTCATTTTCATGTGAAGCCTTCCGCGTAATTGGGAGTAACGCGCTAAGCGCGTGATCTTTCTCCATCCAGTCCATATTGGAATCCTAATGTCACGTTTTCGCTGAAAAAGAATTGACAGAAAATAAAACATAGGAAGAAAATAATGGATATGAAATAAACTTTTAAATTTTCTATTTTGAGGTTATACATCAATTCCATTTCGTAGCAAGAAGCAACATGTTCCCTGTAAGAAGGAGAGCACACGGTCGAATCTGAGGAAGAACAATTTTTTTAATAAAAAAGATGGAAAGCAGTAATGATAATTTATCATTTCTATTACGTAATGTCTGAAACATCTTATGAAAACTGATATATGTCAAACCCATATTCAAATAGCATATTTTTGATAAATGTTTTGACATAAGTGAATAAAGATAATTTGTGGAAGAGCAATTGAGTAATCTTAAAAAAAATACTGCAAGGCACTTGTTTTTGTTTTGACATAAATGAATAAACATGACTTTATTCAAGTAGTAAGACATTTATTATCCTTAAGTAAATGTATCAGTTTCGAGTTTTCGTAGACGGAAAAAACTCATAGTAGGAGAGTTTTATCCCTTAATGGGCCGACCCCTGCTCGAACTGTAATAGTCAGTAGTTTAAAGAATTTCTGGATATCAGTGGTCCACATAAAAAAATACTGCAATTTCGGAACAGTAATAATAATAATAATAATAATAATAATAATAATAATCATCTGCCTCTCAAAATATTTTAATAAAGTAGATAAAGAGGAGGGACAAAATTTTAAACCATTACATCTCACAACGTGAGGTGAGAAAATATCAATCAAATTGTGACAGTGGTGCAAATTTGTATTAATAACCCCAATATTTGCCTTAATTTATACTAATCAAAGCTACATAAGATAGGATCATCTAAGATTTTTTTCAAGAAGGTCGTTATGACAGAAACTTTCAGGTGATTTTGTCTCGCCATGTGACGCGAAAAATTACCAACTAAATTGGAATGAATGAGTAAATGAATATTAACCATCCGAATAGTTAACGTATTTATTACTAATTAAATTTATTTAATTGATATTTTCTCGTTATGTCAATGTAAAAGTGTACGTGTACGTGTACGTTGATTTAAGATTTTTTTTAGACACCATAGACAGGGACGAAAGGAAAGGTGAAAGGTGAGGGTCGGGTCTAATTCATCTGCTGGCTCAATTGAAAAAGAAAAATTCACATGCTACTGGCGACTTGCGTGCCACCCCCAACTTCCAGCAGTCAACGGTCAACCCCCCAAAAATTCCCAGTTGACAATTGGGCACGAGCTTGTGAATCTTGTTGCACGTCACACTCATTTCTTTAATTTTAGCATTAATTGGGTGTGCTCTTTCATTGTTGTGAGTAGGAAGGAGTACAAGTAAGAAATCAAAAAATTTTGATTTTACTTATGGTGAAATTTTTGGAGCTTGAAGTATATTTATAGGGCGGTTTTTTTTATTGGGTTTTTTACTGTGGTTTTTATGGAGGTAAGAAATGAATAAGTAGAAGTCCGGCTCGGTGTCGAAGAACTCGGTATGGTTTGAATCCAAATAATTGTATATGATTGATTATAAATTTATTTATCCATTGCAGTAAGGGTAAATTGCCTGTTAAATAATAAAATTTGACAAAATTTCTTATTTTGCCATAACTTTTAATAATATCAAACATTGCCAAGTATTTTCGCTTTTTCCGCGAAATGTCACCGGCTTAACATCGCTAAAATTTTATGTTAAACCGCTGATGTGTGTGATGGTGTGTTATTTTTATTACCGATGTGCCATTATTATTCGCACGTAAATAGAGAAATATGAGAATTTGACCAAATGATGTTAAGTTTTTACTGTTATAGAATGGGGTTAGATTTGATGCTGCATAATAACTGTGTCAGGCTGGACTTATATTCACTTAACTGCCTAGAGTGAAAATTGATTGTGAACCATATTTATTATATTCTAAAATTCTTTTTATTATTTGCCAGATATGTTGTCCAATCAATTCTCAACAACTTCTATATCTGTATAATAAAAGTGGCATGCCAATAATAAAATGTCACATGAGCACGCCATGTCAGTGAGCAATGAAAAATTCTAATGGGTTAAATTTGTGCATGCCATGAAAAAAACCGTGACGATATTTGATATTATTGAAAGTCATGAAAAAGTTGAGAAAGCATCAATAGAATCGTTACACGTGGATAAGCGAATATCGACAACTCATCTTATGTCACAATTCAACTAATTAAATAGTCTGATTAATTCTTCCTTAATACATTCTTTTTAGTCGTTGATCAATGATTAGAATTGCTCCTTAGATTCTCCACTATAGATTGCTAACTGGAACAAGAAACCTACCAGATGAAGAGATCCATCAATACAAGGAAAGGGGGACATTGAAATGCAGGCATGTGTTTGAGTAGATCTAATGGATCTCAAATAGGATAAATTCAGGATCGAGTCATGTGAATGAAGAATATTCATGATAGGATAACTTTACCCCTCTTAATCGGTACCGATTCAGTTCGAACTTGAATTAGTCAATGTCCAATTAGATTTTTGACATAAGATGATACATAACAACAACATGAAAATGAGTAGAAACGAATAATAACATTGAGATCATTTAAGTAATAATATTTTATGAGTTTCTTTATTTTCTTGTTGGGTCGAATGAGGCACACGACTCTCGAATTTGAGCCAGCCTGCCTAGGTTTTGAAGCATGGAAGTATTCCAAAAGGCATAGAAAGACTCATTAATGAAAATCAAATGCATAATCCCTTATTTACATGATAAAGCTGGTTATTTTCTCATAATAGATTCATATATAATTGAGAATGGGTCTCGTGCAATGTTGACACGGGTGTCACAGACCAATAAGATCAGTCATTTCAAAATTTTTTTAATAAGACTCTAAAAAAAAAAATAATAATCATAAAAATAACTGAATCCTATTGATCTGTGTATCACGTCAGTACTGACACGTGATACACCCGTCACATACAAGACTTTCTCCTCCTGCGCAGTGGCAATCCTACTTTAACCAAGATTTTCTAACCCTTTTGTTTCTAACTTCTCCTATTCCTTCCCAATTCAGGAAAACGAAAGAGTATGTGGAAATATTGTTGCCAAAATCCACAAGAATGCATGCTGAATACAGGAAGGATATCCACCAATTCTTTGCCCAAATTACTCGGCCCAGCAAAGCCTTCCTAATTATTGGGTCGAGCCCAGTCGACAGGGAGCTTCCGAATCCCTTTACTTCGTTCCTGCTAAGAAGAACTCACCGAGTCTGCGAGCCCTAAGCATGGAAGGCCCATCTAACAATGAAATTGAGGTAAGAGCCGTTGATTTTGGGCCAGACCCTGGCACGGTACGATAAGTCCGTGACTCGGCCAAGGGGTCAGCTCATGTCGGGTTCGTGCCGGATAAATTTGACCTAGCATGACTTGTTAGTGCCAAACTTGGCACTGATACCAAGCTGTCACGGGATCAAGGCCACTACTCGAACACCACTCGAATACCTTGCCAACCGCTAGGCGTCAACCGCATGATCTGTTGACCAGCCACCAAATTCCACTCAACTGAGGCTCACAAGCTCAGAAAAGATCGAAACACAAGAGATCAACTTTTCTGAACTTGTGAGCCTCGATTGAGAGGAATTCGGTGTTCGGTCAAGGATAGTGCTGTTGACGCCTGGCGATATTCAAGTGGTGTTCGAGTAGTGCCCTTGACCCATGACAATTTATTGAAAACTTAATTATAATAAAAAATAATATAAAAATACTTTTCTTAAACAAATAGTATACAAATACTTGAGAAAAAATCACCTTGTCATTGTGTTGCACCGGGCATCACAATAACAAGTGTGTGCGGCACTGGGCTGCATCAGATTGAGCGATCTTCTTATCGGGCTGTGCTAGCCTAGTCTGATAAAGCTAACGAGCCGTGTCCAATGGATTTGATAAAGCCGGCCCCGACACGAATTGCAGAGTTCTAAATCGAGGTCATGCGATGCTCTTGATTTACCCACTAAATAAATTTTCGCCCAAAAAACCCTTGGTGTCGGTCAGCTCACCTTAGTGACATGTTACCGTGGAACACTGGTCAATTCAAATAGTTCGGGTTGCGCGAGCAACTGAGGTGCTGTTTGGATTGATGTAAAGTTTTATAGTTTTACATGGAAAGTTTAACATTTTATCCCGGTTTTACTGCATTTGGATGTAATTACTTGACGCATTTGTATTCTGCTGGCCGTTTAAATTTTCCCAGGCCCTCTTTACGCTGCATTAATCAAAATGCTGGAATTTGGACCAGCATCAATACACATTTGAAGGCCCAGCTTGCCCTTTTATCAGAGAACATTCTCAACCATCACGAGAAGAAAAAGGACATTTTTGTAAAATTATATTGATTACCTATTGAATCTAATATTCTAATATTATATCTCCAATAATTTTTCTAAAAATTTAAAACATGTCAAACACAATAATTTCATATTACGACATACATTTCATATAAAATGAATGTAATTTAATTTTTTTCGTAATCTAACAATACTCAACAAAACACCGGTGAATGACTTATATATATATATATGTGTGTATATATATATAAGATAAAGCCAATGAAAAGAATGAATTAATGCTTAGTAATCTTGATGAAAAGGAACAAAAAGCTGATATCTAGTTCTACAATATTATTTTATTTTGCAAATTTACTGTTATTTACATTAGCTAGTTTAAGTTCGCATATTATCATTCTACTGATCAAGGATAAATCACTTTTAATAATAGATTTTCTCCATTCATAATATTTAAACACAATATATTATTTTTTCGGTGTATAAAGGATGCACATAGATCTAGAAGTGGTAGAAGTGAGAAGGATAAAAAGGGCATAGGAAAAGTCCATTGGTGAGATAAAACCTAAAACCTCCAGGTCACAAGACGAGAACTATACTAACTATACTAAGCTCTCTTTCTCTGAAACTCAATACATTATTCAAGTATAACATATATCGAAACATCTCAAGCAAACTGAACTACCGTCACTAACACTGATCCTGTCAACGTACGTAGCACCAATAAAGATCTAGTATAATTTAAGAAATTGTTGTCCACAAAAGTATAGGCTCTAGGGCCTGTGTCCAAAGGCTTAGTATAATTCAACATACGTAGCACCACTAAAAGTTAAGTATAATTTAATAAACTGATATCTACCAATGTATAAATTCAAGAGCACCCTCGAATAATTTTGTTTACAGCATGACCTAAACCCATGACCTCAGCCCCACCAAATTGCATAATAGTAGGTTTTGAACTATTAGATCACTGCACTTGATGGTACACATGTTATTATTTCATTTTATGTGTAAAATCGATAAAGTTTAGGGCCTAATTTGGATTTTTTTGTTCTTCAACTTTTGCTGATGTAATCCATGTAATAAGTGGGAAGTACCATTGTTAGACCGTAGAGAAAACGAATACCCTGAGGTTTGGCATTTATGGTGCCTTTGTCCACCTCATTTAGACGAAATTTAATATTAATTATAAGAATTAATAAAGATGGTTCGGTATATCTTTTTTTTAACTAAGTCTTAAACTCGAGTCTTACAAATAAAGAAAAATTATAATCGAAAGACTTTTATCTCTAGCAGGCTGACTCCCTTAAATATAAATAATTAATCAGGGTTTATAGAAAGAAAAAGAAAAAGAAAAAGAGATGAAGTTCAATCAAAGGCATGAAATTAAGTATGGACACAAAACAGCCAACAAAAAAGGGAGGGAGGGGAGGAACTAGCTACAATCATCGGCAAAGATGGATTTCTTTGTCATCGATCGGGACTCTCCACGGGATCGTTCGGGGGTCGCCGTCGTCACCACTGTCGTGCCTATAATTGTTTCGATTGTGTGGAGATGACGAGATGCCCTTCAAGATCGGGGCATCTTCGTCGTCGTATTGGTGATGGTCCCTTCGTCCAAATACTATATACGTCCATGTCAAGTCGAACAGCCTCAAAGCTACGGATAACCAAATATCATGCACAAAAAGTAATACAAATATCCTACCCACAGGAAGGGAAAAACAAAGAAAAAGAAAATAGAGAGCTGGCTTTATTTTTGTTCTCCGTATAATATATCAACCGATATTCAAAATTCCAGTCGGCACTGACTAATTTACGTTTGAGTTGGGTCGGCTTTAAAACACCACAAATATTCTTTCTGTTCACGATACTCGAATCCAAAACTTTACTTAGGGGAAAAGACCGACTTTATTCATTGGTTCCACGTATATACACTTATCCATCTTCACATCTCATCTGTATCTCGTGCTGCCGTCTGCCTCGTGAACCTTTCTTCCTCCAACATCTGGAAACCCTAAGGTCAATGGAGGTTTGAGCTTCGAAGTGTGAGCATATTGAATAACAGAGATACGCCAATCTCTTTTCCCCCCTTTCCCTTTTTCAAATGCTAAAGTGAGGCTTTCTTGAGTCTGAATTCATCGGATTTCTGTAGCTAAATATGATGTGTCTGCGAAGCAGCTGTCAAACTGTACTCGGGATTGGTGAAATTTATTTGCAGTATAGGGGTTTCATATCGACCGAAAACACTCTTGACCCGGTGAAATTGATATCCAAACGGGAAGTAGAGGCGACAAATACGTTGAGGATATTTCATGGTCTCACCAAGGACAAAAAAAATCATATTTACATGAAATTTCTGTAGTGTAAAGAACTAAAATTACATAAATAATAAAGGTGGATTAAGGTGATTCAACGCATTCTTAATCTTTTATAAATAAGTAATCGTATTAGACTTTTCTGAATGGAGATCTTCATAGTCACAAAGGTTTTATCTTCTGCGATCAGACTTAACTCAAACCAAGATTAGTTAGTATGTACGAGCATTCCATCCTATATGGTAATAAAATAATGTACAATTCAAATTGATTTCTTCTCAAACAGTTTTTTATTTAAAGAGGCATGTAAGCAAAAGGAAGAGAAAATAAAGTGATATACGGAGTCTCACTGATAAATATTGAATGTAAAAACTCCTGATCTTAGGTTGAGAATAGAAATATTAGGCCAAACTCTCTTTTTCACTTGAACAGTACTGTTATTAAGAAACTGAGTAAATTATGTATAAATGTATGTGGTTTGCGAGATTTCTCAAAATAATCAAATGTTTTAATTTTTTTTATAATGATGAATTCATTTTTCTCGGATACATGAACACTCCACAAACGTATGGATTCAGACCAATCTTGTGCAAAGCACATTTATGGGTGACTCATCAAGTGTTACACACTTAGGGGAATTCGAACCTCCGACCTAATGAATTTTCAATTTTAAAGTAAAAAAGCGCAACATGTCAAATTTTTCTCAAATAGAGTCAAATTATTGAAATTTTTTGTTAAATCATTAATTCCTCTTTTAAATGCTGACATGTTTTGTCTTACATGACATATTATGTCACATGTAATTTCATAATTGATTGAAAAATAAAAAATAAAATAAAAATGGAAGAGGGAGTGGGTGGTGGGTCCAGAGAACTAGTGACCTCGGCAAGGTCGATACCGATAATCCTTATCTCTTTTCTTTTTCTTTTATTTTAATTTTTTATATTTTACATTTAAAATTTTCAATCAATGACGGATGAAACGTGGTATAATATATTATATAAGATACGCCATCTCAACATTTAACAACTAAACTAATCGTCTTGGTTTGGTTTGAAGAAAATATAAAACATACAACTAAACTAATCGTCTTGTTTGGTTTGAAGAAAATATAAAACATTGTATTTTTCTTATTTCAAAATTAGCACACTTAATTTTTTTTAGAAAACTTGAATTAATTTTTTTTAGAAAACTTGAAAATCACCTAAATTTTTATATAATTTACCGTAAAAAATAAGTTGGGTCATTAATTGTCCGACATTTGTTTTTTTGGGGACCACTGTCGTGTTTCCTCTTTTTTTTTTTTTTTTTTTGTTTCGGATGAATATCTTTCCCCTTCCCTGGAAGATTTCTTTTTCCCTAGGAGTACGATTTTGGTCACATCCCATATCAACTCTGTTAGATTGTGGCTATAAATTTGAAGAATATTTTTAAGAATATATTCTTAAGAATATTTTGGATAGTTGTTATTTAATGAGATTTTATTGTAATCGATATAGCAATATATCTCTAAATAATACATATCATATCTTGTGGGGACGCGTTTTGGGTTATAAATATATATTTTCAAGTCATTGGGAGAAAAGCTTAAAAATCAAGAGAGTTGTGAGATCAATTTTATGAGTGTTATTGTGAGAGGTTTGATTTATTGTACTCTATCTGGAATAATGAAGAGCATCGGCTAATCCTCCTTAGTCCGTGGAGTACAGATCATAGCTGTCTGAACCACGTATACTGAGCGTGTGATTTTCCCTTCCCTATTCTCTCGATTAATTATTCGTTGCTCGTACAAGTTCGATTCCGATCTTTAAGCGCAACAAACTGGTATCAGAGCGAGGTTTTGGCGGTTGCGGCACAATCGACTCTTGAAGATGACGATGACGACGAAATTTGACATTGAGAAATTTGATGGGGCAATAAATTTCAGCCTCTGACAGTTACAGATGACTGCTATTCTCGTTCAGAGTGGTCTGGAAGCGGCGATCGAAGATCGTAATCCCTCAATATCAGATGCCGATTGGAAGAAGCTGGATAGGAAAACTTTATCTGCCATTCGCCTATGCCTCACCAATGATGTGTTGCAAGAGATTCACATGGAGAAAAGCCTAAAAATCAAGAGAGTTGTGGATCAATTTTGTGAGTGCATATTGTGAGAGGGTTGATCTATTGTACTCCATCTGAAATAGTGAAGAATATCGGCTAAGCCTCCTTAGCCCGTGGAGTACAGACCATGGCTATTTGGAATCACGTATATTGAGCGTGTGATTTTCTCTTCCCTATTCTCTCGATTAATTGTTCGCTGCTCGTACAAGTTCGATTCCGATCCCTAAGCGCAACAAACTCTACCATGAGAAAAAGCCAATTTGCATATGATAACTTCCATCTTTTTGCCCTTCCACTTCTGAATAGCATCAGCTATCTCTTCATGCCAGGTTCCCATGATCTTGGGCATCCGTAATTTAGCTAAAATTAAACCTACACTTTCATCCCTAATGTTTGAGCGAACCAACACTCTTGTCATTGTTCTTTTTTTACCAACATTTAAACCCAAACATTCATTCTTTTACCATCAATTCCGTCCAACCGTGATGATGCCGTTAAATAATCCTACATAGATCCTAGCTGGCACGGACACGCGGGGAAAATAATTTTTTAATGTCCCTTTGCCAAAACAACGTCGTTTTTGTTAAATTGAAACTACAATTACTCTTTTACCCATTACTATTTATCAAATATTCAATAAATTGTCACTTATTTCAAAAAAGTAAACTTGCTACAGAGAAGCAGCCACCGTCTCCCGTTCCTGCAGCCACCGGCCCACCACACCATCCTCCTCCTTCCTCCACTGACCCTGTCTATTCGAGCAAATCACTGCGCCGATAATTTTCAAAGAATCCTTCTCGTTAGTAAAATAGAACATCTCAAATAGAGAGAGCTAAAGAGGTTGCCAAAATGCAGAGCTCGCCAGCAGAAACTATCGAAAAATTGTTGACTTCACTGACCCGCGACAAAGGCCTTCCTACCAGAAATTCATCGAAGGCAAACACCTGGGGCTCCCTTCACACCAAAAATCTCCCTCTTGGCCTTCAAGGCAGCATCTTAAAACACATTACGTTTTTGTTCTAACCTAAAATCAAACAAAAATTCCACAAATTTAATACCTCATAAATTGCAAATGGTTTTCCGCCTTCAAATAAAACAATTGAGGAAAAAATGAAAAAGATTTCCATTTCCCTGCACCATTGATGAGAAAAGAGAGTTGAAGATGAGAGGCCATGGCGGTTGTAGAGAGAGAGAGAGAGAGAGGATAGAACAAAAATAGGAAGATGAGAATGAAGAGAAGTTCAGTAAAGCATTGATCAAGGGGATAAGATAAGCTATTATTTCAATTTCCTTTTCCATTTTTTTAAACTTTTTCTTCCCTCTTATAATTGCACTTTGATATCCCTATTTATCTGCAAAATCATGGATATATATATATATATTGTCTAGGCCTATGAGTTTCATCGACATATAGCTTTGGTCGTTTGCGTTTATGCATTTGACTGCCGTGGGGTGGTGATTTGCTCGAATAGAGGGTCAGTGGGGGAAGGAGGAGGATGGTATGGTGGCTGCGGGGATGGGGAACGGTGGCTGAATTTCTCTGTAGTCTGTAGCAAGTTTATTTTTTTGGCAATTTATTAAAAATTTGATAAATAGTGAGGGGTAAAACAGTAATTGTACTTTCAATTTGAGAAAAACGACGTCGTTTTGGCTTAGGGATATTAAAAAATAATAATTTTTCCCACGTGTCAGTGCCAACTAGGATGCCACGTAGGATTATTTAACGGTGTCATCACAGTTGGACTGAATTGATGGCAAAAGAATGGATGTTTTGGTTTAAATGTTGGCAAAGAAAAGAACAAGGATGAGAGTGTTGGTTCGCTCAAACATTAGGGATGAAAGTGTAGGTTTACTCAATTTTATGTGTAAAATTTTCCCCCAAGGCGGTGAGAGATTAGATCTGTTTTCATCTAAATTTTCAAGTGATCTTAAACGCTCGCTCATGCTTAATAGCTGATCTCGAGCTGGATATTTTTTTTTTCTGGTCTCGAGTGAGAGAAACAAACTACCATGAGTCGGGTTTTTTCTTCCATCCCCGGGCTAACATACGAGCCGAATTTTATCCTGTACTCGATAAATTGGCCATGGGCTGATCATTTTCTTCCAGCCTTTGGTTTAACTAACCACAAGTTCCACACTCGAACCTGACGTAGTGTGAGCCCGTAGGAAAACCTGCTCTGGTACTATGTAAAATATTCCATTGGAACTTACAAGAAGTTGGGTTCATGTCTAACCTAAAACTTTTAATTGATAGGTTGGTGGTACATTTCAACTTATTAACTCTCTGACATTAGATTTATATATCAACACATGCTCTCAGGTGGATGTGACTTACACTTATCACGTGTACTTGAACACCCACCATTAATAATTAACTTCGAGTCAAATATTTTTTTTGGTCCGCGTTAAGTGAGATTTTTCTTCCGATCAATTCCAATAAAGAAAAAGTTTTCCAAATGATAAATAATAAAGTTAGAAAGCCTCAAATTTTTCAATTACAGATCGGATGAGATAAAATAAAATAAAATGGTATACCCATTACACATGATGCTCTCTCCAAACTTCTTCACATGAGATCCAAGGCTTTTTTGTTGAGAGAATTTCAGCTGAGCTCAATCCACCACGTCATCTGCGAATTATACCAATGAATGTTTAACACGTTATTATTAAGTATCACATCATCTTTTTTATTCATTACTAATATTTATTTTTTAAAATAATTTTAAATATTTACTTGTGTTTTAAATATTTATGACTAAGTTCACCACGTCATTTATAAATTCGACTTACCTAAGAATTTATTCTATTCTATTGCCCTTCTCTTCTTAAAATAAAATCTCAAGCTACCACAAGGTACCTAAGGCCAAGAACCCATTAGACCGAAAAAGTCTTATATAGAAAAGTTATAATACAGGATATGGGTAACTGGTTAATAAGTGTTTACCATATTATCAAAGATATTTATAACAAATATCTGATTGTCACCACTGACATTCTGATATATTAAATATTCGTTAACTTATTACATGTATCACGCGATATACAACAAAAAATTCTCTCACCCCCAATCCCCTCAAAATCCAAAGGGCAGAAGAGTAATTCCCCAAAGTACTGCCCTCCCGACAAAGATATATAAAAGCGATGGCTGTCTCCAGCCCCATCCCCTGC
>JAOYND010244093.1:0-13128 GCA_025802135.1 Lagerstroemia fauriei
ATCAATTTTAGTCTCAAACTTCACATCATATCTGATAAGGGCACATGTTCGCTCAATTTTTCCGAGATTAAGGTTCAAGTACCCTCTGAGCCAAAATGAGGTGTCAACATGGGTGAAGGTATGTCGATTAAGGCTCATACTAGTAAGTTCATTGCGCTCATTAATGATTTGAAAATGTCGATGCTAAGGTAGAAGATGAGAATCAAGCTCTATTGTTGTTGGTTTCGTTACCTGCTTCATATAAGTATTTCAGAGAGACCATGATTTATGGTAAACATAAGCTGTGTTTTGAGGATGTCAAGTGCAATTTGCTTAGCAAAGAAAAGCTAGATAATGAATTGGTAGCTGGTGGCAGATCAGATGAGTAGGCTTCTGGTTTAATTGTAAGGGGTAGACAACAGTTCAAGAATCCCAATCAAGATAGATCCAGGTCTAAGTCGAGACACAAAGATAAAGTCTGCAACTATTGTAAGAAGAAGGGTCACATTAAGGCAGATTGTTATAAGTTGCAGAAAAAGAAGAAAAAGGCTGGTGAGAGCAATGAGAAGGGAAAACAAAAATCAGATGTGGCTAATGCTAGTGTAGTTGAGAACAGGGATGACAATGTATTGTTGGTGACGACAACTGATAAATCTAAGTTTGTTAATGAATGGATACTTAATTCTGAATGCTCATATCACATGTGTCCCAATGGGAACAAGTTCTCCACGTATAAGTCTGTTGAAGGTGGAGTTGTTCTTATGGGAAACAATGCACCTTGTAAGACTATTGGTATTGGGAGTGTTCAGATCAGAATGCACGATGGAGTTGTCAGAACCTTATCAGATGTTAGGCATGTACCTGACTTAAAGAAAAATCTCATCTCCCTCAGTGTCTTAGACTCGAATGGTTGCAGAGTTGTCATCGAGTCTAGCGGCATGAAGATTTCTCATGGTTCTCTTGTTTTGATGAATTGAAAGCTGGCAGCTTATATGTTCTTCAGGGATCTACTGTGACAGGTTCAGTAGCTGTTTCTTCATCTATTTCAGATTTTGACTCAGCTAAACTATGGCACATGCGTTTAGGTCACATGAGCGAGAAAGGAATGCATGTTTTGAGCACAAGAGGACTCCTTTCGGGGCCACGAGTTGGGAAACTTGACTTCTATGAGCACTGTGTATCCGAGAAGGTTTCATTTCAGCAGTTCATAAGACAAAGGGAACACTTGATTACATCCATTCAGATTTATGGGGCCCTTCCCAAGTAGTTTTGAAGGGAGGCTGCAGATACTTTCTCTCGTTCATTGATGATTTCTTCAAGAAGGTTTGGGTCTATTTTCTGAAGCATAAAAATGATGTCTTTGAGAAGGTTAAACTATGGAAGACTTTATTGGAGAAACAGACAAGGAAGACTGTGAAGAGGTTGAAAACATATAATGGACTTGAATTCTGTGGGTCTAATTTTAATGATTTCTGTGAAAAGAAAGGCATTGTTCCTTACTCCAGTGCAATTGGTAGTGTCATGTATGCGATGGTTTGCACCCGCCCAAATATATCTCATGTTGTTAGTGTTGTAAGTAGATACATGTCTTGTCCTGGAAAGAATCACTGGCAGGCAGTTAGGTGGATTTTGAGGTATTTGAAGGGTTAATCTAATGTTTGCTTGGAGTTTGGTAGAACCTCAATGGGTTTAGTTGGATATGTCGATTCAGATTTTACAGGAGATTTGGATAGGAGGAGATCTCTCACAGGTTATTTATTCTCCGTTGGTGATTGTGCCATTAGTTGGAAAGCTACTTTCCAGGCAACAGTGGCATTATCTACTACAGAGGTAGAATATATCATAGTCACTGAAGCAGTAAAGGAAGCTATTTGGTTGAGAGGTTTGTCAGGCTCTTCATTGTAATCGAGAGGTTAAGGTTCAGGTTCCACTTTGTACTCCACCATTGTTCACTGCTCATAGTGAAGATCGTCGCTCTTCCTTTGTCTGTGGATGTACGAATGGCACACCGCTGTCCCGAACCACATATATTAGGTGTCCGCTTCTCTTCTCTCTACTCTTGTACACTTTCATTTAGTCGGCCGATTCCCAACACTCCTCTAATAGCCGTGATCTCTATAATTTTTGGTAAAGCAACACAAAACTTAGCTCCATATCAGTTTTTCCAAGTATTTCTGTCAACAACTCCAATTCTAGTTTCACATGTGCTTGGACTAAAGACTCGATGACAATTTATCTAGATGCCACATGTTTGGGGCTATTGCCATCTGTTCAATCTGTTATCTTCAGAACACTCACTAGAATATGTAGTCTTTTTTCAAACAAAGTTTTAGACTTTCCTTTCCTGATGTACCATCATGTAATACCTTTCCTTCTGACAACCTCTTTAGCCTTTGTTCCTCCCGCCAATTCTTTAATACCAATCCCATTAGCCACCTAATCAATGTGATTTATTGCAGCTCCATCTATATTTCTGCCCATATGAACCATTCAAATATAAGAAGAGTATGTTCACTTGTCTTCTTCTTACTACAAAATTCACAATATGCTGACTTGCCACGTTTTTTTTTTTTTTGCATAATCCATGATATATCTTTTGTTGTTAAAGCAATGTAATAAGCTCTCCTCATGAAATTTACAACTTTTGGAGGACAATTTGCCTATAATAACATCCATAATCTCTAATCTGGTATCTTTGATGATAATATCCTACACCTCTATAATTGCTCTTTCGCTCGCTTAGAAAATCATAAGCAGTCTTTAACTAACTAGGCAATAATCCCTCTTAGGTATTGCACATTCCATTTCTTTTGATTATCTAATAGCTCCTTTCATTTTTTAGGGGTAAGCAGAAAGCGGTTCGGGGCCGAACCGGTTTTGAACCAAACCGAGCCAAATGAACCGATTTGGTTCTATATAGCAATTGCTTCATGAACAAAATGAACCGGTTTTCAACCGAACCAAACCAAATGAACCGGTTCGGTTTGTTTCTACATAGCAACTGCAACTACTTTGTGAACAAATAATCGAATTGGCTTTAAAAGGTTTAGAACTTGTTTCAAACTGAATAAAAAATCAGTTTTTATTTATAGCATAAAGAAACATTATTTACAGCATAAAGAAGCACTAATAATACCGAAATGAAGTTTACGAGAAATCCAGAAATGTTCTAACATAAAGAAATACAAATCAACAACGAGTAATCAAAAATAGAAATGATATTTACTTTACAACAAACATCAAGAAATACAAATAAAAAAGTTCCATGGAATTTTATAAAACAACATGTGCACATGTAGTTAACTCCAATACAACTCCATGCCTTAATTTAAAGGACTAATAACTTAATTGCGCTTATACTTTGACCAAATTCTCACTTTTAGCACGACCTTTTTCGCGTGATTTAGGAAGGCACGAACTTTAAAACATTTTTCCCGTTTAGCACACAGTCTATTTTTCCGTCAACTGTCCTATGTGGCACGTTAATTACGCTAACGTGGCAACGGCGGCTGATGTGGCCATGCCACATTAGAAAATACTGAGTTTACTCTTAAATCCTGTTCATTAATTTAAAGTTATCGATTACAATTTTATAATTTTATCTTCTTCTTCCCTTAAACGTCCCTACAGCTTACCAGAACCTGTATTATACCAAAAGTTCCAAGTACCCAGTTCGAACCTATTCTTATGTTAATCAATAAATTTTAAATTTTAAAATCGACTAAATCGAGTAATTAACGTGCATTTAAATTAATGAAGAGTATTAAGGGGTAAACTCGACATTTTCTTAAACATATTTGACGTGGCAATCCATCGTTTGTCACATCAGCCACCGTTAACGTGCCACGTAGATAGGCCCTTTAGTTTTGACGGAAAAACCGACGGTGTGCTAAACAAGACAAACATTTTAAAGTTCATTCCTTCCCAGGTCACACAAAAAAAATCGTGCTAAAAGTGAGAATTTGGTCAAAGTATAAGCACAATTAGGTTATTTGCCCTAATTTAAAAGTACTTGGACTCAATACGGCTTCCCAACAACATCGATTTGGTTCATCTCAAGGTTGTAGCGTGCACTATTAACATAACAAAACCATGAGTTGCACTAAGATAAAGCATACATGTTCTCATGTAGTAATTACCACACTGCATCCTACCTCATGGATAGATCTGGATAGTAGGAAACCATATCGATTCTTAAGGGAAGAATGAACGGCAACAAGAATCATTGCATCACAAACCGTAAATGACAAGTTAGCAAAATAATAATACAATAAGCTCTAGATAATGAAAAACTTGACTAATAAGTTAAGATAAAAAGAAATAAACCTTTTTGTAAAATTAGATGTCAATCATTATCTAGAGATATAACTCCTAAATTTGGTACTTCCATTTGAGATGTCATTTCTATAAAATTGAAATATGTGCATTTTATAATTCAAAATACAGGAAAATATATTGAATAAAAAGTTTACATTGCTCAACTTTCTCAAGCTCATCAAAGTTTCTAGGTGAAAACAACCATGAATGTGTAGATTATAACCAATCTTGTGTATAAACGAGAGTCTCTACCATTTTGGGTATAAGGCTACTACGGTAAGGATCAAGTACCACTCCTCTTGTACTAAAAGCAGACTCAGAGGCTACGGTAGACATAGGTATGGCTAGCACCTATCTTGCTATGGTTGCAAGGATCGGAAATCAAGTCAAATTCAGTTTCCTCTAGTTCAATAAATCCAACTCAACAGAATTATTATAAGGTTCACAATCCTCGTGAAGATACTTGTCAAGCTAAGATCTTGTGTCCGATCTACGTTATGTGGATGGTAGATATAAGGGTACACAATACGAATCATCATCTTCCTATTCATCAATTTAGCATTCTGAGAGCACTCATCGTTTCCTCAATATTACTCGTACAACAATTTCAAACAAGCCACAAATTTTACACGCAATTCAATTACTCTATCTTGATTGAAAAGTAGTCAATAAACCAATTGATATTTTCACGCTTATGCCTGGGATCAAGCACCACCACAATCATTAACAACTTATAAACACCATTTGCATCTCCCCAATACTTCTCATACTTCTTTTTCATCTTGCTAGCCATTGAATTGATACTTCGGACATTGGATTCACGATGCTGAAAGTTCTTTTTACCAATCTTGAAAACCTCTTTCATATTTCTATTTCTAGTAACATAAGAAGTACCAGAAATACACATGATAGCATCGTAAAATATTTTCAGAAATGGTAAGATTGAATGAGCATAATCCCAATCTTCTTCTGTAGGCAATCACTTCCCCTTCTCAACATTCAACTCCTTAACAAACTTCTTCTCTTGCATAACAAGCAATTCAAATGGCTTCTAGTATTTTACAGCAGCCTCTAAAATTATATATGTTGAATTCCACCTAGTTTCAACATCTAAGGAATCAAGACCTTTATATGCGGTCTTCTCCTTTTCTGCACATATTTTAAATATGGAAAATCTAGAAGGAGAAGATCTAACCTACTTAACAGCAGCTCGAATTCTTAAAACTCATTCGTCTATCTCCTTCAACCCATCATTCACTATCAAGTTCAAAAATATGTGCACGACAATGCATACGAATGTACTATCCCTTCAAAATCACATTATTCCATGACATCAATCTCCTTCTCAAATATGTGATCCCCACATCATTTGATGAAGCATTATTGACTGTCAAGCTCATAACTCTATTTAATTTCCAACTAGTCAAGCACATCTCAACACTCTTGGCCATAACCTCTCCTAAATATCTAGTAACTTGAAAAACATTCAAAATATTTTTGTGCAATCTCCAATCGTTATCAATAAAATGTGCAGTGAAAGACATGTAATTCAAGTTCTAGCATGAAACCTATATGTCAGTGGTAAGCAAACTCTACGACAATGCTCCTATAGAAATTTCTTTAACTTGAGTTTCTGGGCTTCAAACAATATAAGAATGCAATGTGCTATAGTAGTATGTGAAGGAACGTTCAACCTCAGCTGCAACACACCAATAAACTTACGGAAAGCATCATTCTCAATAAATTTAAAAGGAAGCTCAACATCTATGAACGTTTTTATAAGTTCATTTTGGCAAACATTCTAGTCAAATTTGAAATGTGTAGGCAATGAATTAAGACCACTAGCACCACTTTGTTCGTCCCCTTCTGCATCCAACGGTGCAAAAGAAATAGTTTTCTGCCTCTTACTTTGTTGAATAAGGAGTCAATGAACCAGTACTATGAGAAGGATTAGAGGCTTCAATGGATGCAGGTTTAGGTGGAATTCGATCACTCATTGGATGAGTACCCTCTACTCTTTTAGGGCATGACGAATTATCACCTAATGAAGACATCTGCAATCAAATTAATTACATAAGTGATTAAATAAAGTTTTAAAGTTGAGGAAATTATAGCCAAAGGAACTTAATGATACAATACAGCTTTTCGCAAATTTTGAACCTACTCATTAGAAGTTTCATTTTATATGAATTTTTAGATCAACTATGATGCTACTAGGCTTTTTATAAATTACAAAACCACAGCACTTACAAAATGCTTGTCAGATAATATTTTATTGCTTCAAGCCATGGTCAATTATTACACTATATGCTATTGTCAATGAGCTATTGTTGTCTTTAATAATCTATAAACAAAATTTCAGTGTTCACTCATAACTTATAGATCAATTTGTGCTTGAAATTATTATTCATTTCTTTTTCAATGAAAGTCCAAGGATTTCATTTTAAAGTTTAGGAAATTCCTTTTATGACTTCTATTCTTCCTTGGTGCTCCATATCATAGACAAACACTACTCAAATAAGAAGGAAAAGGAGACAAACAATACTCATATAAGAATCGAAAGCATTTAAAAACAACCATTGCGTTAATAGAGTTAAGATTCCTCAATATCCAATTTATTAGTTCTCCTCCATCCCAAGCCCCCATCGTCTCCTCCATTCACCACCTTCATTGAATTAATTTACTCGAAACTCTCTTCACTTTTCCTAAGACTAAGTGCAGTCTCCATTCCATTAATCTCAACACACAATTTGAAAGGCTTTATCTTGAGCAGTAAAAAGCAAGAGAAGTAAGCTCCCTACCAATAGGTCGTGATTCATTTGGCGATTGGCTTCGGTGTTTGAGAAGCAACGAATGAATCATCACCCTTCAACATCTAGCAACTAGAGTCAGTGTTCGAGAAACAAGAACGACTTTCATGGTCCTTCTCCATTTGGCAACTGGTCCATGTTCAAGAATCAGGAATGAATTTTGCCGTTTGTGAGACCATGATCTTAGGCTTAAGCCCATGAAGCCCAATAAGACAAGCCCATGATCATTTTATAATTTTTTTTCTTCCCTTATCTTCTACCGCCTGCCATCAAAACCCCACATATATATCTACTTCCTTTCTCATTTTTTTAAACATTCTACCATTTCCCCAAACTCACGGAAATAGAGAGCAACCAGAGGGAAAGAAAAAGGAAGAAGAAGAAGAATGGAGAGTCGGAGACAAAGAGCGTGGAGGCACGGGTAAGGAAAACAACATAAATAGGATGTAAACGAGTTTTCTTTCAACTTTAATAAATTTTATTACTTAATAGTATATTATAGTTAGTATGATTTGGGTAGAGAAGTATGGATAGTAGGATATGTGAAGGTTATAGAGTTGATCATGATGGAGTAGATTAAACCCCATAAGTAATTTTTTGGGTTATTTTTATTTGAATGCACACATGAATATATTATATATGTTAATTTTTACTATGATTAATATGATAGGGATTGAAGAGATCCAAAATAGACCTCTTGGAGACCAAGATCGGTGAAAGATCGACTAAAGGGGTGGTTGTGAGTACTTTTTCTGTTGTAAAATAATATATAGTATGGTATATATATATATATATGAAATCATGTCGTATAAAAAAATTTAATAAATGTATATGTATCAGTAATTGATTGCATGCATAGGTGTGTGTGTGTATATATATAAATTGCATGCAATGTATAAAATATGCACATATATATACATATGTAGTTAGTAGCCGATTGCACACACACATATATATATGATGGCAAATTTATTAAACTATATGAATTATATCAAAAATTAATGCATGTGTATGAGACAATTGTTATGAAATTAGAAGGTCAGTGTCTACATGATTGTCTATATTATGCATTATTGTATGCGATTGTAAATAGCTATGGTGATCGCTAAGCCGTTAGACTAGAAATGGGCCAAAAAAAGAAAAGGAAATATGAATGAAAATGGAAAGAGAGAAATATAATTTACCGCCGATGTCTAGCAAGGTAATTTACCGTTGGTTTCTAGCGAGGTATAAAAATATGATAATTTAAAATTGCTCTTACCGCCGGAGGGTAATGGGCAGCTCCCGCGAGTGTGAGGTGTGTAGATGAAGGGCACCAGGAGATGGGAGGAAGATTGATATTGATTATTTCGTGGGGTCACGGTATAGTCAAACAGTGGAGAATCGATACCATCATAACTCTGTTGCAGAGTGAGTGCAACCCATGGCTATTATTTGTATTGATTGATTTTTCTTGCATTGCATGTATGATATTGTTGAGCATAATGATTTGATGTTCTTATTGTGGTATGAATATATATATATATATACACAAATTGTGCTAATGTTGGTGATATGTTAAGAAATTATATTTATAATATTATTTTACTCAAGAAATTTATACTCACTGAGCTGCAGCTCACCATCTGCGAAATCTTTCTTTTCAGCTAAGTTATAGATGGAAGAGCCACTTGGAATAACTATTTTGTTTGGGGATCAGCTTGAGGTCTCTTGTAGGTAGATATTACGAGTATGTAAGTAGAAGGTATAAAAGTTTGTATATACTGTTACAAGCTGAACTTTTGGTAGAGACTATTATGAATTGTGTTGGAGGATGAGTTATTGTTTGTGGAGGTGGTATTGAATGGATATTAGCTTGGTGGATAATAAAGCAGGTTTATTTTGATATGGGATATCATAGAAACAAGGGGAAATTATGTCAAATTTTTGGATCCTGACAAATTTTGGTATTAGAGCATAGGTTCTAGATTCTGTAGACTGTTCGATCCCCGTAGATTTTAGAGAGAGTTCAATAGCCTTGATTTTGGTTTACATCACTATTATATTGAATGTTCATATATAATTATATAATATTTGGTGAGGTTCTAATTATCAAAAAAAAGTTTATTGATTTTCAGTAAAGTGAGATTGTGATTGTTGTGATGGTATGTTTAGTTTACTTTACAGTTGAGAAGTAATAGGAGGTGTTTGTTTTTGTAATTTCTCAATAATTGGTTGTGTAAATATAATATTTATGATTGTGACTTGAGTATTACTTAATCTTATGATGTTTATGTGGATTCTTTGTGAGCATGAGAAATGTTCTTTTATGTTATTTGTTAATATAGTTGTTTTCACAAATGTTGTAATTGGTAAATTAAATGACAAATGTTATAATTTGTAAATTAAATGAACTATGCTACTTGAGGTGTGTGGTATTAAAATATGAGTTTAACTAATTGTATTATTACATGTCTTATTGTTACTTTTACGAACTGGGTGAAAATGAACAATATTTTATTATAAAAGTTTGGTATTAGAGTTTAAAGTAGTTGTAAGTGAGTCAAATGAGGGGTTATTCATGATTTTGGATTGAGAAAGTTTAGAAGCAAACTAGTTTCCCAAAAAAAGTAAAATTCTCAGGTTCAGCTTTTATGGCTTCTGAAATGGATTTTCTGAGTTGGAAGGTACTGGTTTTCTATTATGGCTGCAACAATGGGAGGTATTCGACAGAATTATTATGCAACATGGATATTCTTCTTCGACCGGTGGATTTCTTATTGTATTCGATATGGATATTCTTCATGGTGGTGATCTATTATTAGTATGTTATTCCTGGGTTTCCTATCTATCAATTTGAAGTACATAAGACAACAGAAGATATATTTACGTGATTATTCTTGAACTTCTTGAGTATTATGGAGGTTTATTATAAATTTGCTTGCTCCATATTAATATCGGTCTCCAGTCAAGTGGTTTGATTTGGGGATTCCTCTGTATATATCTATCAGCATGAAGGCAAAGATTCTTATGTTCTGCAGATATATTTATATTAATCTCTAGTCAATTGAGCAAACTTGGGATCTCTCTGCATATAATATCGGCAAGAAGATAATGATTTCTATATCTAATCTATATGCCTTTCTATCTGAATATTCAGTTCTGAAGCACCAAGTTATTAACAATCATTAGAGTGTGCAATGGAAGCGCAATGGTTGAATAAGTCAAGAAAATATTATTTGGGAACCTAGTACTACTTTGAATGTCAAGTGACTATTATTTTCATTTCAGTAAGAAATTTCGGGGACGAAATTTTAATTAATAGAGAGGAAATTGTGAAATTATGATCTCAGGCCTAAGCCCATGAAGCCCAATAAGACAAGCCCATGATCATTTTATGATTTTTTTTTCTTTCCTTATCTTCTACCGCCTGCCATCAAAATCCCATATATATATATATATATATATATATCTACTTCCTTTGTCATTTTTTAAACATTTTGCCATTTCCCCAAACTCACGAAAATATAGAGCAACGAGAGAGAAAGAGAGGAAGAAGAAGAAGAAGAATGGAGAGTCGGAGACAGAGAGCAGGGATGCATGGGTAAGGAAAAAGAAATAAATAGGATGTAAATGAGTTCATTTCAAGTTTAGTAAATTTTAGTACTTGATAGTATATTATAGTTAGTATGATTTGGGTAGAGAAGTATGGATAGTAGAATATGTGAAGGTTATAGGGTTGATCATGGCGGAGTAGATTAAGCCCCATAAGTATATTTTTGGGTTGTTTTTATTTGAATGCATATGTGAATATATTATATATATATATTATATGAAATCATGTCGTATAAAAAAATTAATAAATGTATATGTATCAGTAATTGATTGCATGCATAGATGTGTGTATATATATAAATTGCATGCAATGTATAAAATATGCATATATATATATATATACATATGTAGTTAGTAGCCGATTGCACGCATATATATATGACTGAAATTTATTAAATTGTATGAATTATATAAAAAATCAATGCATGAGTATGAGAAAATTGTTATGAAATTAGTAGGTCAGTGTGTGCATGATTTTCTGTATGATGCGTTATTGTATGTGACTGTAAATAGGTATGGTGATCACTAAGCCGACGGACTAGAACTAGGTCTAAAAAAGAAAAGAAAATATAAATGAAAATGGAAAGAGAGAGATTTAATTTACGGATGATGTCCAGCGAGGTAATTTACCGTTGGTTTTCAGTAAGGTATAAAAATAAGATAATTTAAAATTGCTCTTATCGCCGGAGGGTAATGGGAAGCCCCCGTGGGTGTGAGGTGTATAGATGAAGGGCACCAAAAGATGGGAGGAAGATTGATATTGATTATTTCACGGGTTACGGTATTATCGGAGAGCGGAGTATCAATACCGTCATAAATCTGTCGCAGAGGGAGTGCGACACATGGCTATTATTTGCACTGATTGATTTTTCTTGCATTGCATATATGATATTGTTGAGCATAATGATTTGATGTTTTTATTGTGGTATGAATATATATATACACGAATTGTTCTAATGTTGGTGATATATTAAGAAATTATATTTATAATATTATTCTACTCTAGAAATTTGTACTCGTTGAGCTGCAGCTCACCCTCTGCAAAAATCTTTCTTTTCAGCTAAGTTATAGATGGACGAGTCGTTTGGAATTACTATTTTGTTCGGGGATCAGCTTGTGGCCTCTTATAGGTAGATATTACAGGTATGTAAGTAGAAGGTATAATAAGTTTCTATCTATTGTTACGATCTAAACTTTTGATAGAGACTGTTATGGATTGTGGGGGAGGATCAGTTATGATTTGTTGAAGTGGTATTGATGGATATTAGCTTGGTGGATAATAAAGCATGTTTATTTTGATATGGGATATCATAGAAACAAGGGGGAACTCTGCTAAATTTTCAGGTCATGACACTGTCCTTCTCTGTCTTGCAACCGATGTTGGTATTCGAGAACCAAGATCAATTCGTCACTTTTTGGCTCTGGCTTGCTTCTTTCTTCTCTTCATCACTCACAAATCCTAGGTATACCACATGACATTACTTACGAGATGTCATAAACAAATAAAATTAAGTTATTTTTATATTTTTTTACTTTTAGGCTTTATAAAAAAATTTTAAAATGGTTGAATTTTATTAGTTCTAGATCTTGGTTCCTAGCGAGACTCCTCATTCATTCCCACGTTATCTTGTCATTTTCCAAATGCTCTTGGTTATCCTACATCCAAAGAGAGGTTGTCCCTTGTATCGCTTTTCTCCATAAAATTCGTTAAAGGAACTTTGAATCGTGTTTATAGTTTGAGAATATCAGTGTTTTGGCTATAGACTTTTAACTAATGACAGTCCATAAAAGTTTTTATCGTCAGTCTATTTACTTCCAATCACCAAAAAATACAGTGTTGCCTCGGTTTCCATAAAATATACGATGATTATACTAAAAAACAGTCTCTCGAAAGGTTTTCTCAAAATCCCCTCATCCAAGAATGGGACCCACTAATTGAATCTCACAACTTCAGTAGAATTCGAAATATGCAAAGAAAAAATTCTCGCTCATCTCAATCAGAAGAAAGTCTTTTTATGCAACGATTTCACCACGTGATAGTTCTTACATGGTGGTATCAACCAATCAGATATAGTTATATATTTTTACAATTTTTTATAAACCTAAAAAAATAACCTAAGAATAATTAATTTTGATTAATTTGTATCACAATGTAAGTACTGTCACGTGATGGTACAATTATATAAAAGCTTTCATATCTCCAGTGGATTGTTCATTGCGTAAAATTTGTAGCTCTCAGAGAATAAGGAAGTACGAATACAATTCTCTTCGTAGAGCAGAATGTGGAAAGGAATTAAGACGAAAAGCATATTCTTTGTTTTTTTTTTTCAATGCTTTACAACCAATAAGCTGCAACTTAATGGTAGTATAGGAGATCAACCTAATAGACTGCTGAGAAGATTCAAGTCCATAAAAGAAGCAATCCATT
>JAOYND010244303.1:0-13117 GCA_025802135.1 Lagerstroemia fauriei
ACACGGCTTAAGTCCCAAGCTAGGCCTCGTGCGCGCCTATAGCCCCCGGGGCTAAAACCTTCAAGTCGGAGCGATTTCCACGTTCGACAGCTAGACCAAACTGAGACTAAATTAAGTTATTGCCATCTCACTGTTATCTCTGTTTAAGTTTTATTTCAATATGTATTGTTAGTTAAATGGAGAATTTTCTGCAGATGAGGCCTCCGAGAGAACTAGTATGGTTCATTGAACGGTGAAGAATAGGGAAATATGGAGCAGGTGAAGCTAGACCATCTAGTGTGAAGATCAGTTTGAAACAAGGTTGCCCATTTAGTATTGTTCCAATACGAAGACTAGCTAGTCAAAATTTGACAAAAAACCCTCAACATCCTATTTTCGATCATTAGATCACACATCAAGGCCAAGTGCAAGTAGGTAGATTTGACAAACAGAGTTTAAAAGGTCACCTGAAGTGATATGAATCTATTGATTGCTCTCCATGCTTGCAATTTGCAGGGTTGCTTGCGAATGGAAATCAGATTTTCACTGGAGTACTTGCGTAGGCCTCTATAATCCTAAAGTGGAACCTAATTAGTGAAGTTCATCTACTGTGGCTTTGATATCTGGGGACGAAAGTACATTCAATCGAATCGAAGCAGGATGGACGGTATGACTCCATTCGCCATCTCGACAATGTATATTATATGTATGCATTGATGATCTTGGACAATAGCATGACTCTTGCATATTGCTTTGTTTTAGGTAAATCTAAGTGAATATAGTGACACAAAAACTACACTATATACATCTTGGATGTTGAGGACTTTATCTTTTCTTTTTAATAACGATAAGTTTATTCTTTCCGGACCCATAAACATCCCCACAAGCTCATAAATGCAGGCAAGTTCATGTGCAAAGCACATATATTGGTAGTCTCACCAAGGATTGCAGGCTCAAGAGGGAAATCGAACCTCTAACACTTGTGAACTTTCTCATGACTTACACGCATGTCCTATCCGCAATTGAACTAATACCTTGGGAGTTACATACAACTTTTTTTTCAACAAATGATCAAATTTTAAATGTACTTTTTATATTATTCGTGGTCGTCATTATTTACAGAGTGATGGGTATCGATCCACCGGATGTTTTGATACAATATGTTGTGCATTTATTTTGACCTCTAGCACGACACCCCTAGCATATGTAATTCGTAAGGTTTCCAAATGGCAGAAACATGAGATGGACACAGATTTTAATTATTCAGGTAATGTCTCTATTTTTTTTAAATAATACTAGTTGTTACCTTTTTATTAGTAACATATTTTTATGCGTATAAATAAAATGGATTTAAAAAAATACCTTGACATATGCATCGCGTAAATTTGAGGAGAATTTTTACTTTTTAAGGCACAACCTTCTTTGCAGAATATAATGGTTATTCTTAAATTAAATAAGAGTAACTGATAATTTCTAAATCTATCTTATATATTAAACCTGAAGCACTTTACTATACACGTGTCCCACATATCTTTTTCTATATATAATCATTTTTGAAATTGATGAACAAAACTAATTGGTTGGTGAGAGATTCTTGCATGAGCTCAGCTTGTCAGCCATGTCATCCATGCACTCTACTAATAAATGTTTAACACATCATCATTAGATTTTACATTCATCTTTTTATATTTATTAATAATTATTATTTTTTAGACATGATTTGACATATTCGCTTATGTGTCAAACATTCATTCGTTAAGTGCCCCACATCATTCATGCACTCGGCTCACCTAAGAATTTCACTTGGTTGGAAAACTGGTTTTTTAGCCCACAGCCGGTGCCCGGGTTCAATTCTCCTTCTACGCATCTTAACTCTCTTTTTCATTTTTTTTTGCTTATTTGGTGCTCCTCGCTGGGCCTAGGCTGGTCTGCTGGCTCCCATCCTAGTTCTTTTAATTATACAGTCAAGAAAACACCCTATGGTTGCCCCTGTTATCTGGCACTTTGACAGAGCTTAGGAGAATGAATACAAGACGATATTTTGGCAAACTGGTGAAAAGTAAAAAAAAAAAATTTCATTGTGATCATGCAATATATTTAGTGAAGGAGATACAGGAAATGAAAGTAAAGGTCGGGCAAGTAACTTTGGGAATTTCAAGAACTTAATTAGTCCAAATATCCCTGAGAAATTCTGGAACTAAAATAAGCAAGAGTAAGAAAGGGGGCTTGGTACAGTTGGTACGACCTTCGACATGAGACCAAGCAGTCTTGGCTTTGATTTTCACCCATGGGGACTTCTGGTACCTGTTTATTTATTATATCTCTTCTGAACTTATGTGCTTCTTCTATAGAAAAAGAAAAGAAACGAATCACCTTTGCTTTTCATCCTTTCAATTTTGTCACATTTTGGGTGTATCAAGTGTTTTATTTAACTCATTTGTTATGGTATTACTAGATTCTTGAAGACAAAATGTGGCGGCTCATTCTCGAAACGGACGATGTTGGATACTGGCCAAAAGAGATACCTCACAACCATGACGTATGGTGCCCACATAGTAAAATTTGGTGGTGAAATATCCCAACAAAACCCGAGCCAAAGTAGCCCCGAAGTGGGAAGTGAAATGTATTGGGATGGACTTGATTACACCACGGCTATAGATCAAGGATTGAATGTATTAAATGCGAGTGAATTTCCCATCCATCCATATCGAGTTTCACCACGACAAAGCAGTACGAATGCTAGTTCGCTGGAGCAAATTATGATAGAGGAGGGAAAGATGGTTATTGCTTTCTCTATGGCGGGGGTGTGGGTGAAGACTGCACTTATGATCGATCAGTAATAGCAAATGTTCGATTAGATAAACAAACGAATAAAAATTACAATGCAAAATAAAAATGCCTATGAGATATTGGTTTTTCTATTTTTATGGATATAGACGTTAATTAGATCCATTTATTTTGGCCATCTTATCATTAGATTTTTTGGGCCAAAATATTATTTATTACAAATATTACAAATAATACCCAAAAGGTTATTAAACAACCAACTTGAATTAGTTGAGATGATTCAACACCCTTCTCTATAAGTAAGGTCTCGGGATTTGAGTATTATGAGTGAAGAAAATTTATATTTGAGCTTTAATAAATCTAATAAATATTTGGTCACTTTTGGACACTAGTTGAAAAGATCCAACAACATTAATGAACAAGCACATGGAAGAGGGATGCAGGAGTAATTCTCAAAACAGATACATACATCTCTTAATTAAAAAGATGAATACTTTATTGCAACTACACTACCATACATGTCAAGCAGCAAAGCACGAGCAATATCCATGATGGCACTTTACTGAAGCATACATATAAGAAAAATGAAGGCAACAATTCCCTGATTATGGACTTTTTTTGTGTGTAGATGATCACAATTCTATACTGAAATTCTTTTCTTGTGATTGATCAAGACATTGGATTCAATGTGGAGTGCATAAACTCTTCTAGCAAAAAAAGTGAGTTCAACTACTGTAAGCTATTATGCATATTCACTTGACAGTAATAAATTGATCGACTGTGTTCAAACATGAAGCGAACGCCAACCAACCCTTTAAATCCATCCTTGACCCTCCCACACATCCACTGCAGATGATTTGAATGAGACAATATTAGGTTACTCTCTCATGACATAATTATTGCAATTTTCTAGTTAAATGTATTTTTTTTAATGTATTCAATTTTTCAAGAAATGTGTACTGTGATCCAATCAGGAGCAAAGAATAGTTTCCATATGTTTTGTCAACATCGATCTAAAATACAAGAACGTGATCCTTTTGCCACGCGGTTTTATTTCGATTTCAATTTTGATTCCGATGCCCTCTCTACTAGTTGCCTGGGTTGTTTCTGGTTATACTAATTTTTCTTTGGGTTTTTGTCCTTCAGGTACCGCTCGAAGAGGAAGATAAAGGATAGAAACTGGAAAAGTCTGGTCATGGAGGAACCTTGCTGCCTTTATTTGGATCTAATAATGCAGGAGAGCATCAATTATGTCCTGAATAATTGCACAAAACCGCAGTGAAGCGCGGGATGTGACCCTAGTTAGAAAGAAACCCCAAGGAAAGAAAATTCAAATAATTAATGTCCAGACTGAACGTGCAGTTTCATTTCATTGAAACCCCATGGATATGTTTGATGTAGATAACATATCCATGCCATTTTCTGAACGTGTAGTTTCATTTCATTGACAATTGATACTCAATTATCTGTACTGAATCTCAATCTGATGTAGATCTCCGTTATCCAGAAGAATAAACGATTGATTTCAATTCTACTAAGTGTTAGTTGCGGTGTATTGAATATTAAACTCAAATATATATATACAAATTAATGTCCAGACAATCTTTGAGAAAAATGAAAAATAGCACTAAATATTAGCATATTACATATTTCACTCATCATCACCCTTTAGAAGAAAGTATACAAGTATCGCTATAACACCTGTAATGACTAAAAGAAAAATAAAAGTAAAACCCTCTAATTAGGAGAGGAGCGGTAACCAAGTCCAAGTAGCAACAATTTGCATTATGTAGCTAATGCATTGGAAGCACGTTAGCGAGTGAAATTTGCAATCATCATGGAGTGACGTCTCCAACCACCAATGACAGATGCAAGGCATCTGTTAAATACTTGAAATATTCCCACAAATACAAGGATTGATGTCCCTGACATTATAGTGAATCCATTTTGTAGATCGCCACATGCAATTATTAAGGCACCAATTATCGCTTGTAAAATGTGGAAGATTATTCCATTTTGTTGTGACGAACCAAATATATGTTATCCAGAAATGGTATGGAAGATTTCATTGATGTCTACCCTTCCAATCTTCATTTTTTCTTTTCATTTATTCATGCTTCTACAATTTCGGTGGAATTATGGCAACAATAATTTGAAAGTTCCAACGTGAAACTTCATCGTCTTATTATTTAATGAAGGAAATCGTAAGAAGTCAATAATATTAACCATTCAAGTATTAATGCTTTCGTCGACGGATTTTGGTCTTTATTCTGGCATGGGGTAAGTAATTCTATTTTCATTAAATGTAGCAGTTAATATCACTTATATAGTCACTTTAGTATTTAGTATAATTCAATGTGTATTCATATGCATTTCTTCATGTATTATAAAGTACTACAAACAATAGGAGGAATAAGTTAATTTGTTCAGGACTTTGCAGTATGATAGCTCAGGTGCTGAAATAAACGTAGCTCAATTATATTGAATAGAGTAAAGCAAAATGTTTCAGCACCTGGGTTATCATGATGCAAAGTCCTTAACAAATTAACATCTTCCTCTCGTTGTTTGTGGTACTTTATAAGACATGAAAAATGCATATGAATACACATTGAATTATACTAAATACTAAATAAACTATATAAGTGACGTTAACTACTAAATTTAATGAAAATAGAATTACCGAACTCCATGCCAAAAAAAGACCAAAATCCGTCAACGGAAGTATTAATGCTTGAATGGTTAATATTATTAACTTCTTATGATTTCCTTCATCAAATAATAAGACGATGGAGTTTTATGTTGGAACTTCCACATTATTGTTGCCAATAATTTCACCGAAATTGTAGAAGCATGAACAAATGAAAAGAAAATGGATAATGGAATGGTTGATAGAATGAAATCTTCCATGCTGTTTCTAGATAACATATATTTAGTTCATCACAACTAAATGAAATAGCCTTCCAACTTTTACATGGGATAATTGGTGCCTTAATGATTGTAAGTGGCGATCTTCAAAAAGGATTCCCTATAATCTCAGGGACATCAATCCTTTTATTTGTGGGAATATTTCACATATTTAACGGATGCCTTGTATCTATTAGTGGGTGGTTGGAAAGGTCACTCCCTGACGATTGTAAATTTGGCACGCTAACTTGCTTCCAATGCATTAGCTACATAATGCAAATTGTTGCTGCTTGATCGTCGTTACCGCTCCTCTGCCAATTAGAGTGTTCTACTTTTATTTTTCTTTTAGTCATTGTAGGTGTTATAGCGATACTTGTGTATTTTCTTCTGAAGGGTGATGATGAGTGAAATACGTAATATTCCAATGTTTACTGCTATTTTTCATTTTTCTCAAAGATTGTCTGGATATTAATTTTTATATATATATATATGAGTTTAATATTCAATAAATTTATATATATATATATGAGTTTAATATTCAATACATCGCAACTGACACTTAGTAGAGTTGAAACCAATCATTTATTCTTCTAGACAACGAAGATCTACATCAGAGCGAGATTCAGTACAGATAGTCGAGTATCAGTTGTCAATGAAATGAAACTACACATTCAAAGAATGGCATGGATATGTTTACATCCAACCCAAACTTCAACATGTTTGATCCCCTTTTAGATTCATTTTCTATTCCTCACAACTAATTGTGATAGCATGACCAACTTACTGAATCTCTACGCAGATTTGTAATTAATGCACTGGACCTTGTACAGGAGGAGTATCTCCTACGTCCTAGGTTTTTTTTTCGTCCTATTGAGTCCATCAAGAGTTATCTATTAGCTCTCCAAACACGGTACTTCAATATAGATATTCAATTACAATGTGGCTTGATATACTTGGATTGTAGATGGGGGTGCATGGGCATTCAGATGATGAATGATTTTGAGTTTGCAGTCCCCGATTTCATTCGAATCGATCTTAGCCATTGGTTCCACTTGGTTCAAATTGAACCCAACTACTGTTTATGTCAATCTATGATATCTCAATATCAGCATACATATCTTGAGGACGACAAGTCAGGTAAAGGCATCAACTGCACTTGTACCAAGATCATGAAGATATGTGTTAGCTGTTGCCAGTTCGATTGATCCAGACATGGTCCAGTGTTTGTTTTCTATGCATTCAGGGCATGGTCCCGTGAAAAAATAGAATACTGGAGTTGCATTAGCTATCATTATCGTTGGAAACTTCATGTTGTGTACTGTACTAGCTGGATTTATACACATAAGAAGAAATCACCTAAAAGGGAGTTAGATGCGACTCACCGACCTATTAGGACGGCAGGAAAGACTCATGCACCTAGGACGGGCGGGTCTAGACTAATACCACAGCATACCGAGCAGGCTCTGGAGGCAGCAGATAATGGTCCACTAGAGCATATACATTAGGCAGTGGAGGTTATAGATAAGGAGCCAGAACTAGAGCATGGTCTACCAAAGCATACTAATCAAGCAAAGGAGGAGCCGTTGGAGGATATCTATCAAGCACTAGAGGAAAGAGGAGGACTCTGCATCAGAGCATATTGATCATCTAGAGGAGCCACTGGACCATTCTCCATCAGCGTCCTCTAGTTAGTCAGCATGCTTTGACAGACCATTCTCCACTACGTATGGTGCTTGATCGAGCGCATTGGTGGTTCCCCTACATAATTATTATGCTCTATTGGACCATCCTCCTCTGCCTTTGGCACTGACTAATACACTGTAGTATCAACCCCAGCCCATCTATTCCGGTGTATGAGTGTCTTCTGCTATACTAATAGGTGGATGCTCTACATCTAATCCCGGGAGGCATTTGCTTTATCTTATATGTCACATAGTCATCTCAAATAAATCTAACTAGTACTATACACAACAAAAAGCTTACAACAATAATAACAAGTAATACAACTCCAATATTCTATTTTTGCAGGGAAATGCTCTAAACAAAGAAAAAACAAGAACTAGACATGTCTAGATCAATCGAACTAGAAGCAGCTAACACATATATCTTCATGCATTTGATACAAATATGATTGTAGCCTTTGCTAGATTGGCCATTCTAATGATACATATGATGAGATTAATGTATCATAGACTTACACAAAGATCAATTGGGCTCAATCTAAACCAAATAGTACCAATGGCTAAGATCGAACCAAACAAAATTAAGAACCACGGACTCAAAATCTATCATAAGTGTGAATGCCCATGCATCTTCCATCTACAATCTAAGCATACCAAACACCACATTACGATCAAATATCTATATCAGGGTAGCCTGCTTGGTCAGTCAATACAACTCTCAACAGACTCAAGATGATAAAAAATAACCCAGTATATCCTCTAGAACAAGTTCTAGTGCTTTAACTATAAATTCCCATTGAGATTCAGTATTTTGACTTTGATTTACTCTCGCATCTACCCAATCCAAAAAAAATACTAAAATTAAGATGGTAACTGATCGAATCACCATAGTAACATCAATCATGCCTAAATCCCCTATAATATATAAGATGATGCACAACAAGCAAACTGACTATGACGAATTGTTACTTAAATTATAACTAGTATCTTAATAATTTAATCATTAACAAACTCTATATTTTTTATTTAATTAGTTGATAAGAGCGTTTCATACTTTGATAAATTCTTTGGTGTTGAGAATGAAATTACTCTGAAATAAAATATACATATGCCAAAAATAAGAAAAATATAGTGTTTTGTTACTCCTACTTGCGAATACTCCAATATTACTCTACATGATAGGTTAGAAAGCCCGTTTATTACCAATACTTTAATTAAATAATGATTTGTTTCCTGATTCTCATATGTAACAGCTCAGACAACAAGCTGTTTGAAGAGCCGGTTTTTTTTTAATCTTTATTCGACGATAAAAGATTTTAAGTCTCGATCATGAATTACATGGCAACAGTCACATATTTATACCGTACCACGCACAAAAAAAGATAAAAATAAATGAATGTGAAATTAATGGGATAAAAGAATCAGATCATTTATTTATAACTTATTGTAATTTTTTAATAGGATAACTTATTACAATTTAATTCATTTAAAATTTGTAAACTACAGTGGTAAGTAGAGTATTCACAGTTATTATTAGTGTGTTATGCCAATTTTACAACTTACAATCATTCGTTAAAAATAATGATAAATTTTTGCTGCTAAAATTGTAAAAATGAAGGGATTAATGAATAAGGGAATCTGAGCAGTTAATAAAATATTTTTAATGTTAAGATAGTAGATATGAAGTGAGAGAAAAATGAACGAAATTATTTTTTTTACGCCTAATCTGGAAATCAGATGCATTTTATAAATTTTTAATATGTAAATTTGATTGATGATAAATATGAAAAATAAAAAAGATACAAAACTTCTCAAATATTTACATATAATAGTATAAATAATGACGCAAGGATCCCTACTCAAAGTTGTATTGAACTTTTAAATTATAATTAAATAAGATATTTTATATAGAAAAGAGGTATGTACTCTCATCATTATGTTCTATTTTTACCATGAATACAAATATAAACCGCTTAAATAGGAAATGAACAAGTTTAATATCACAAGGAAAAGAGAAAAAGCAGAAGACAAGCGGCTAGAAGAAGAGCGAGTTTTTCCTTTCATCGATTATTTACACTATTTTCATCACATATCAGCTATCAATATATTAGAAAACTTTGATTCTGAAAATTGAATATACTCGAGATTAATTAAAAAATTTTAATATTAACAAAAGGACTATTGAATTATAGTGGAAATCAATAAAATCAAAATAAAGTAAAAGTAAATTACAAATCTTTTAGAAAAAGATAAATAAACTTAATTCAATTATATGCATAAAAAATGATAATTAAATGGCGGAAACATGAAATTTTATGGGGTGTGCAAAAACCGGTTCGGGGACTTCAAACCGAACCTAACCAAAAGAACCGGTTTGGTTTGGTTCGGCATAGTAGGCAAAGAACCGAACTGGTTTGTGTGAAAAATCTAATTGTTTTAAACCAATTCGGTTAACCGGTTCGAATAGAATTGAATTTAAAAATGGTTCGGTTCGGAATCGGTTCGAACCGAATTGAATTGGTTTTAAAACGGTTCAATTTGGTTCAAACAGAATTGAATTGATTTTAAAGCGGCTCAATTCGGTTTGAAATCAGTTCGAACCGAACTGAACCGAATTGGTTTTGAATTATATTTTGTATTATTAAATTATTTTATATGAAAACCAATTCGGTTCGGTTCGAACCGGTTAACCGTATCGATTATACTTAGAAATTAACCGAACCGCTTTTCGTCTAAAAACCCACACCAAAATAGAACCGGTTCAAACCGACCGGTTCGGTTCTCATTCAGTTATTTTGCTCACCCCTAAAATTTTAGTGTGAATGAAGGGGAGAATTGCAATTGCATAGGTGATATTGTTCTTATAAGATGGGACTCCGTATTAGACCTGAATTGAAGTTTTTAAAATCAAAATTTAATTCTTTCCTGCTTGTCCGAAGTTTCAATCTCGTTCAAGCACAACTGATTCCTAATTTATACTCGCACCATGCCACTATAGATATATATCTATAAGGAACGATGAGACATCCATGCTTTTGATTGTTTTTTTTCTGCCTATTGACAGGCAGAACATGTCCGTGAAAATAAATTTTATTTACTTACGCACCTTTCCGATCTCCCCTCCTCCCAACATGTGATGAGCATACGGGAATGAGTCCTCTCCATCTGAAGAAGATGAAGGAACAAACGAAAGGTTAGAAAGGAAAATAAGAAATTATTTTTAAAGACAATTACCTTGCCAAATAAAGCTGCATATGAATCTTTTATTATATATATATATAGGTACACACATCAGAGAAAAAAGAGATTGGATGAAGGGAAAGAGGGGATGGAACAGATGGGGGCCATGCCTAACTTACCACAGCAACTCAGATGAGTGAGGCTCGGGCGATCTAGACAGCTAGATTGGCTTTGGAAGTGGTTCGGGATCGAACCGGAGGAAGAAGAAGCTATTGGACTGGCCTTGGCATCGGTAGCGGTCAGTACCAGACAGGGGAAGCACGGCGGTAGACGGGGGAGTGGGCGGTCTGTCTGAGCAGGAGAAGAAGGGGATGACTCAGGATGGATAACCGAGTTGGGGCCGAGACTCGGGAATAAGACTCGGCTCGAGGATGACCGCGGTGGTTCATGACGTGTTCGGCGAGCAGAAGACAGCTGGGTGATGTCGCTAGCAGCGGCTGAGGCCCATGGAGGAGGGCCCTGGCACAGAGGTGGCTTGATGAAGGGGAAGAGGTGGTGCGTGAGGCTTGGGGGTGCTCGTCGTTTGCGTGGGGCAGAGGGGAGAAGTCTGGGGCAGGAGCAAGCCCGGCTCGAGGAGTGGACCGCTCGGTGAAGTTTGACATGGCTGTGGGTCGCGGGTGGAGCAACGTGTTGTCTTCTCCCCTAATCGTGCTGTCCTTGATACACGATTGACAACGTGGACCGCAAACAACACTCACATTCATTTCAAGCATCTTGCTAGCCATTTATCTCCATTAGCTCAATTAGTTCGCATCCCGATTCTTTTACATCGGCGAATTCCCTCGGTTCATATAATTCTCTTAGCTAAGTTGTCATTTTCCAAGCTTGATTAACAGTAGGTGGGTTAAGGATCACTCTTTCCCATATTCATGTATATGCCACAATTCGTGCATTAATCAGTACGTGGCTCACTTTTGGTGAAAAATCCCACTTACATCTTCAAGTAAAATAAACCAATTTAAGGAAAATATCAAAACATATCAGATTTTAATGAAGAACAGATTATTTATGGTCGCGAACCAATCCAGAAATATACGACAACAACTAAACTCAATGATGTCAATGAGAACACGTGCACACAAAATCAAATCGGCAACAATGGACTTGATCCACGGGCAATGATGGATGGAACCAAACAATTGAAGCTAGTGAGGAACTCGACCAATACAAATAATAATGAAAGGCGCTAAGTATGGGACAACGAGCAAACAAATGACACTAAAGACAGATTAAGCAAATGAGACGGTGTGCCGAACCGGCAAGAGGGGAGCGTAGCCAGCTGCAACTTGAGACACGAATTCATAGCAATAAACTGAATAATCACAAAATCCCTTAGCCCAAGAGAAACGAATGACAGTCACAGAGGCATACCTGACTTACGGAGTTGTGAGAGGCACGCTGTGGCCTGGAGGAACCCAGGTCGAAGCGGTCAGAGCTCCAACGGTGAATGGTGGTCTTGGTGAGAAGCTTCGAGCTGGGAATGCTCAGGCAGAGCACGACTCGAGCAGAGGAGGTCGTACTACGACGTGGTTCGGTGGTCGTGAGGAGATATCACCTGGCAAAGCACGAGCTCAGAAGTGCCCGTTCAGAGCTGGGGGAGGATATGTGCTATGATTGTTCGAGTGGTCGCGGGATGGGCTTGGATTAGTGGTGGAAGCTCCGGATGAATGGTGGAGAGAGAGGAGGGAACGGAGGGCAGTTTGAGGTCGTGGACATGGGTGATACCGCCATTGTTGCAGAGAGGATGGGTGATCAAGGAAGCTGTACAGCTGTTAGAGCAAGGAATAGCTCGGTTTCTTGGTTCGACGACTGGGACAGCTCGGGGAGATTGATCACGAGGGACGTGGATATATATGGGGTTTTAAATGTACATACATATATATATATATGTTCTTTTTTGATGAATATCAAGTAATCACTTATTGGATTATTAAATAGATGAGAAAACTAACTATAAATCGTAAGATCCTTTACTATAATTAAATCATTAATTATAAATAATTATATTCAATTATTAAATAATTCAGTAAGCAGACGGTAGAAGTCCTTCGCTGGGTAGAGAACATCTTGAAATAGTAAGATCTCTTTAGGGCGTAGAGGACTTGCATTGATTAAACTGAAAAATTTTTTGCGGCAGAAGCCGAATCCACCCAAGTTAATTGCTAAAGCTATGTTACATTGTAGTGCCACAAGCTTGCTTTATTATTATTATTTTTTTAATCTGAAAACCAAAAGCTTGTCTTGTTTTCCAGCTGCAAGAGGGAAAAAAACTTTGGTCCATGCCGAAATCCGTTCCCTCCTTAAATAGATAAATTTGAAGTAATTTTTAAATAATTCTTGTCTTATTTTATTGCATGATAAGTTTTTCACCAACTAAAATAAATAAATAAATGAGATTAATTATTTAATTATTATTAATTAAAGTAATTTTATTAAAATTTTTCGCAGCATCACTGTAGTGGATCAATCTAATATTTTCTTGTAAAACCAAGGACCAACAGTAGGTTTAAGGACTCTTATGCACG
>JAOYND010244503.1:0-13109 GCA_025802135.1 Lagerstroemia fauriei
AGATTTTAACATATAAATCAGATTAAAGACGAATGTGGAAAAGGAAAAAAACACCAAACTTCCCAAACGTTTATATATAATAATATAGATAAACTCAAAATATTTAAAAATTAAAAATAAATGAATTTCAACAAAAAAAGTAATAAATGAAAATTATTAAAAGACAGTGAATAGAACTGAATAGGAGGGGGGTTTGTTAGCCATCCAAAATTGCCAGTACCTTGTAAGATATTCAATTTTCCTCCGAGGAGTTGTCTTGCTTGCTGCCACTCCCTTCTCAAAACTCCTTGGCTCACATCACCGTGCTTTTTCTTCGATTTCACTTTTTTTTTAAAATTTTTTTTACCGTATATATTTTAATAATTGTTTAATAATAAAAATAATGAAAATAGTTAAATTCTAAATTCGACCCAAAAAATTAGAAAAAAAGTAGAAAAGTAAGAGAAGTTATGAAATATATTTAATTTTTTTCCTAAGAGATATCAATTTATTGGTGCATTAAGAGTAGAAGGTTTCAGTTGTATTCATGATGTCACGATCACCTTTATTTTTCTCCCGTTCATATCTTCTTATTAACCGGCAAACGTTCTTTTATAACCAAAAAATATTTGTTTTGATCTCAGGATCGAATCCTAGGTTGGGAGGGTCGATGAAATTTTTTTTAGGAATCCCGGCCCCACCGCAGATTGATCTCGAAATGCGCTTCAGCTGGCCCGGGATACTGCGCGATGAAATAAAAAAAATTGTTTTCTTATTTAGTCAAAGAAAGTACTTGATTTAGGAATTTGAGATCACTTCATTAAATAAAATCTTAAAATGGAATACACATTAATTAAGATTTATTAAGCAACTAACTATCTAATAGTGCACATCTAAAAAATATTTTTTTCTTATATTTTTAGCGAAAATAAACGAGGAAGAAACAAAGTAATTACTTCCTGGATTCGTCGCTACTTGTAGAGACAATTTGCACCCATAAACTTTGTTTTGAGAAAGTTTTCCTAGGATTGAAGTGGCCACAATATAAAGATGATCGATAACAAAAATTAAATTAGGCCCAGTTTGATTCACTCTCTAAAATCGGAATCAGAATCGGAATAGGAAATAGAATGAAATAATATGATTTTTGTTCAGCTTTATATAAAATCGTAGTCGAAAATTGAATTTCCTTTCTTATATAAATTTCTTAATCATAAAGAAAACTTCCCACTATTTAATTTCTTTTGGATTTTAAGATATTTTTTTAAGAGAAATATCTTTTATCGAGTTATAGGGTTGGTCTATTCCAATATCATCATTTCTTAGAGTTAATTCCCTTAGGGGCATTTGGTTTGAGTATTGTTAGATTACAAGGAAAATTGCAATTTTACATGCAAAGTGGTTGGTAATATGAAATTGTTGTGTTTGGTAAATGTTATATATTACAAGGAAAGTAAGTAGATATAATAATCTTATAATCTTTCACGTTACAAAAATGACTATCCTGCCATTTGCTTGTTGAGTGTATACGTGAAGGGCACTCGGCTTTTTTGTAATTATTTAGAGACCTGACAAGTGGGTCCCATGTATTCCTGTAATACAACCCAGAAAAGTGGAAATTAGAATTGAGCCCAATATTACATTCAAATAATGCAAATCAGGATGTAAAGTGGAAATTTTCCATGTAAAGTTTTCACTTTACATAGAACCAAACACCACCTTATGTGCTCTTTTCTCTTCGGTTCTATCTCAACATAGCACCATAGCTCCCTCCCTTCTTCGATACAATCGCGACATGGAGTATCAGCGACAGCGAGCAGAGGGCGAGCCCCCCATTCTCTTCCTTCCCACTCCATCAAAGCAGCGACAACAAGCCCTAACCAACATTATATATGAGCCTTTCATAATGTTTGTCTCCCTTTGCTCTCTGTGTTTCCTCTCCACCCTCTGCATGTTTCTCATCTGATTTTTATTTTTAGGGTTTTAATTAAACTATCGAGGCCTATTTATGGCATATCAAGACATTTATATAGTATCGAGGCTTTTATATAACGTGTCAAGGCCTATTTATACAGTATCTAGACTTATTTAGATTATGAGCATGTGTTTGGAAATATTGACAAGTTTGGAACCTATTTATCAAATATCGGAACGTATATAGAACATGTTGGGACCTCGTTATATAGTATCGCAACCTATCTAGGTTATGGACTAGATATAACGTATCAGGACTTGTTTATTAACAATCGAACTTATTGCAATAGTTCACTGTGTTGAATGTATTTGATAATATATCATTATTTTATGTTAATAAATAGGTACTACGGAGCGTGTTCGAGTAGTTAATTACAAATTGCCACTTCGTTAGATATTCGATATGCTAGACACTTGATTAAATCTTGTAATAATATTTGAGATAAACTAAAATGATCCTTCAAGTTAACAACGCATGTCATTCAGGAAAAGAAAGGCATTCATAGATGTATTTAACCATAAAAAGTCCTGCAATGGGTTGATATTACATAAAAATAAAATTAGGTAATTATCTATTACAATCAAGAATGATTCTACTCGACCAATTAGATGCAAGTACTAGGGTCGACACTCCTCTTCTCAGAAGGATCCTTTTTAGAAACGAGTAGGGAAAGAGCAGGTGCGAATACTTGGAGACATATTATAGAAATAAAAACTCTCTATATTCCTTTTTGAAATTCTATATGATTCACGCCCAAAAGCTCTGGCAATTCCATCTCAACTGAGATCAAACTGCCAAAACCCTCGTTCAAGATCACCAAAATACTCATCGAACTCACACCTGAAGGTCCTGATGGTTCCAACAATAAAGAAAAGAAGGTGCAAGTACTTGGCGGTGCTTTGCAAAAATCAATAATCTCTGCAAAACTAAGACTCTCCAAAACATTCTCAAAATCCTATCAGATTTATACCCAAAGACATAGGTAGTTCGACCTCGCCAACTATTGAAGCCCTCACTCGATATCATCAATAGACTCAATGGACTCAAGTCCACTAAAAGGAGGCACCATGACCTAGAGAAACTAGTACATTGAGACTTTCTAGCCCCCAAAGCTATGCTAATGTAAAGACTCAGAAGAACTTCAACGCTAGCAGGCCCTCATTCGAGACAAATGGATTCATTGCATCAAGCCCAAAAGTTCTGGTGATTCTATGACTAGCCGTCAACTAAGAACATGTTGCCCAAGCTAATATTGACCCAAATCCAGAAGTTACAATGGCGTCGAGAAAGCTTGTTATTATTGACCTAAAGGAGAAAACCTACATTGATCATATTTCGAGTCCTATCAAATATGAGATCCATAGAGTGTATACGCCCGAAGTAGTGGTGTGGCCATGGGCCGGTTCAAGCCTGGAACTGACCCTGAACCAGCTCGATCAAAATCGGCCCAGAACTGTGAAGGGGCTGGTTTCAGGCCGGTTCCAACCTTCAAAGGATCCAACACCGGAACCGAAACTGGAACAGATGGTTCCAAATCGTAAAATAAAAAAATAAATCAAAATTTAAAATGTAATATGAATATCTCACAAACTTTTTAAGCTTGAACGAGATAAATTTTTTTTAAAATTTTAAAAAATATTTAGAATTTTGTTTGATTAAATAAATGTAAAAAAGTTCCCCATTTTATAAATTCTTTGGGGAGTCATTTCTCATCTTCTCATCGACGTGGGACTAATGAAGAAGAGACGAGGAGCTCTTTGGGAGTATTTTGTCCCATGGGGAAACCCTTACACATTGTTGAATTATATAGCTATGCACATAAATAAAAATTGTGTACTTGAAACTTCTCATTCTATTAAATGTTTTTCAAACCAATTGATTTTGAATTGGTGGTCCTGAACCGGAACCAGACAGTTCTTAACCATCTTAAAAGTGGTTCAGGGCCAATTCCACAGCTCCATGGAACCGGAATCGGCCAATTCTTGAATCATGACCGAGGCTAACTCAAAGCAAACTAACAATATGATAGCACATGGCGACATGATAATGAAGTCTAACCACATTTTCATGTTGGATCTTCTTGGTGCTTCATCGGCCCTGATAGGACAGGAAGACGATATTGATAAGCATGTGTTTGTCCAAAGTATGTCGATATGAGAAGCAAGAACTTGCAGAGAGAGTTGCCTCGTCTAACACGAAAGACTATGAGCAAACTGATGATTTCGCCTCTTTCATCTCAAAAGCACATAACTGAAGCTAAAACTTACGTAATACAAGAGTTTTATTTTCTATGAGGGCAAACACATCATTAAGAGTGTAAATAAAAAAAAATCTGATAATTGAAAAAAAAAGGTTGAAACCGCCTAGAAAACCCTTTAAATTATTTTCAAGGCTTAGAAAATCCAACAAAAAAAATTCGGGCCACGACTCGAAAAACCCGACAGGGTGTGAGACCAACCAAATTTATGCAAAAAAAAATCATATTTTATAATTTATCCTATTTTGTTCATACCAACTTCTACATCGGATGTAATATGACTGGATGGGCACGACAAATACTATTTCAAAGGGAAAAGGTAAGCTGCACCAATTTTATGGCATTGAAAGTTCAAAACAATTCGAGCCAGTGACTGAGAAGACAATGATCAGTGATACTACTCTAATGACTAAGAAGAAAGATGGTCAAGCCATTGAGGAAAGAAAAATCATCACCAACCTTTTGTTACATCCCAAAGTTGCTTAGGAAGGAAGAGGAATATCCTTTCACATACAGGAAGGAGCTGATGGCTGACGATTTGGAAGGGTTGAGTCTGCACATTATAAATATTAAGTTAGTTAAATCATCCAGCAATCTATTGAAGGGATTTAGGTAGCCTTTATAGGGTTCACAAACTATACAATGGTTATTGCCAATGAAATACCAAGATGGATTTAATCGCAATGCCTACAAACTGTAATAGAGATTGAGTAGGGTCAAGACATGCAATTACTATCAAAAGACCACTCCCCAAGTTAGCACATCAAGAAGAAGAGGGTTAACTTTGATGTAGGATGCAAATTAGAGCATAATGGCATGTTATTGAATACTCACAAGTTGGCTTGGGCTATGCACCTCTTGAGCCCATATGTTTCCACATAGATAAAGCCTCTATAAAAATATATCTCTGTAGATGACAATGAAAGAGCCAAAGACATCTATAAGGTCTCTATATTCGATTACTTGGATAAAGACCCAATGCAATCATCAGTTATTGATAGGCTAGGAGAGGTGTCAGAGAAAACTAAAAATCAAGGAAGCAGGAAGCCAGTTAAGCAAAGGTTAGCAGTTGTACTGCCCGCTCGCTAAGATGAAAATACAATAAAGGCGTTGAATGATAATATAATCCCTTTATTCACTGAAATAAACCTTCTTTAGAGTGCAGTCCCGTCAAGGATGAAAAGTCTTTCTAATGCTGGAAGTGGCACTCAACTAGACGTTGAGGGCGGATACTAAAATGTTGTGCTAACTAAGCTAAATGAATGGTGTAGCCAAGTCAAGGATGGTGAAGCAATATCATCCTATCATGTCACCATGAAAGAAATTGACACCGACCAACTTGAAGAGGCAAAAATAGATGAGACCCTAGACACATTGAAGGAAGGGGACGGTCCGTTATTGATAAGCTAAAGGAATTTAATTTAAGGTTGAAACAAGAATAATATCTGATTTTCCTCAACGCAAGTCTAAGTTTAGAAGAGGAAGAGAATAAAGTAAACTCTTGAGCAATTGCATGGCGTTACCAAGAAACATTAGGGCTACATTATCTATTCACGAAGCATTGAGCATGAACAATTAAACAAAGGCAAAGGCAATATAAACCCAAAAAAAATCCTCTAAGTAAATTAATTAAGGTTCAGTCATACCAAAGAAAAATAATAATTCGTTGAACTATGCCTTGACTTGATCTCTTATAAGGTAAGTAAGCAACCTTAACTACATCGTTGATGTTCAAACACATCAAAAAGCTTCCCCTGAACTCGTTTTGACCTAATCCCTTTAGTGTGTACATAGATGACCTTAACCACATTGGTTAAGGTTCAGTCATGTAAGAAAAAGTGTCCAAAGATCATATCGCAAGGTGGATTACTCGTACAAGCTTGAGCTCCTATTGATAGTTGGCCGAATAATAAAGTTACCAAAAAAAATTGCACTTTATATAGATTTACCCATCCGAAATTACAAGCAAAAATAAAACTAAAGGATTAAAAAAAGAAGAGAGAGTTCAAATGTTCTTAAAAATGATTGTCAAGAGCTTTCATTTTAACTTCTTTATACTTGCTTTCTTTTTTCGGTATACGGAGGAGGCACATATGAAAGAGGGGATAAAAAGAGCACCAAAAGTCCAACATATGAAATTGAATCCAGAACTTTTAAGTCAAAGAACGAGAGTAATACCAACTGTGCTATTTTTTTTTTTTAATATTTGCTTTCTTTGCTTATATGATGTCGTACAACTTCTTTAAGGATTTAGTCTCCAAGCCAGACAAACGAGGCGCCCGCCTCCTTCGCATGTGATTGTGTACATAAAAAATAAACCTTACTTGGAATAGAAGGAAATTTTTTGATGACCCTATACTTAGACCTGGCAGTTTTAGGCTTGGTACGATAAGGTCGTGCCTGAGCGGAGGGTTATTGGGCCACATCCTTATCGGGTCGGGCCGGTATGAATTCTTACCGTGATGGGCTCGTGCCCATTGAATTTAAGTCAGGTTAGCCTAATAACATGAAAAATAAATTGAAATGAGAATGAACAAATATAAAAATAAAATTTTCTTAAATAAAAATATTGAAATAAATTTAAAATTAATTAAAAATTAATTACCATATTAACCGGTCGGCCCAGCTAGGCCTGAGAAGGTTACCTGCCGTGCTTGGGCCAACCTTATTGTGCCGTGCTGGCCCGGCACGATCTGCCTGGACCGGCCCGAATTGCCACCCCTACCTATACTTACGCTTATAACACTTGTAGCTGGTCAAGAACAGTATCAGTAAAGAATTAATTTTGTATTTTTTTTTCCAAATTACACTATTAGAAAAGGTATTACTCCTCAAACATCCGGCCCAAGCAACAACTATAAAAGGATTATATATATTTTAAAGATTTTTTTAAATATGAAGATCATAATGAAAATTAAAGTGGAGGCATAGTATCCGCAAATAGTTTTTTTTTCGGGATAAAATAGTTTCCTTTTATTTGGAAGTAATTGAATTTATGATACAGAATATATGAATTAAATGGATGATGATAATTTAATGTTGACCAGTTTTGATACTTTGCGGTTCATTTCCCTTAAATATGGAAAAAAAAAATTTAAAATCTCCCTACCTCACAAGTATCAATTAAACTATTTTAATTAGTAATAGTTATGACAATTGTTCAGATGGTTAATACTAATTTACTCTTTTTTTCACAATTTAACTGATAATTTTTCACGTCATGTGATGAGTTTTGATCACATAAGAGTTTCTCATAAAAATGATATTAGATTTAGGTCTTATAAATGGATAATAGTAACCAGTGGAAGAGTTTTACTATTTAATGAATTAATTCAGCTAGAATTTAGAATGTTCCACGTCAATAATTTATGAATTACAGAAGGTGTGCATGGAAGGAAAAAAGATTATGAGGATGCAATTAAAGTGGAAGGCAAATATTCACAAATGACAAGTTAATATTGCTTAATTAATTAAATTTATCATAGGGGATAAAAATTATAATGAATCAGTTTACGTGATATCTTTCCTTTAAGTAAAATTTTGAATTTAAATTCTATAAATGAAGAAAAACTTATTGTTAAAAGAGTTCTACTTTCAGTTAATCGAAACTACTCACACCCATTAATGAGACACTCTTCATTAGAACTTTCCAATCAATGGTTATTCACCTGTTTTGTAGCAAGGTGATACTATTTATGCGATGACATAAATAGATAAGATTTAACTATTTTTAGCATTTTTTTTAATAAAACTTGAAAAATTAAAAAAAAACCCTAAAAATAGTTTAATCCTATCGATTGGCGTCATCACATAAACACTGTCGTGTAGTAAGATCGCTATGTACAAGACTTTCTCCCAGTTAGAGAAGAAAATCTTGAGATTAATTGGTTCATATAAATTGAGAGATTCTTAGGTGATCCTATCACATCACGTCGCATGAGAAAACACTAATCAAAACGTGACAAACGAATAAATTAGTGCTAATATTCCGAACAGTTGCCATAATTATAATCAATCAAAATAATTTAATTAGCTCTTCCTCATCACGTCATTATGAGATATGATCATTTAAAATTTTTTCCTATAAATTAGATCGTGTGTCACGTCCCACGACTCCTTTAGGAAAACCAACCAGATTATACTTTCTTGTCTTCGTCGGAGATCATGGCTTCTTCGGGCCGATTCATGAAGACGCTGGTCTTGTTCTTGTTCGTACTTTGCCTGACGATGATCCCGACGACACCTTCCCACGTTGATGCCAACTTCAAATCCGGCCAAGCTCTTAACCGGTAGGTAATTAGTATGTTTGCTCCGTCGACTTGAATCAGAGTGCAATTTGCATCACTGTGATTTATAATATCCTTTAATTTTTTTTCGAAAAATGATTCATTTTGATCGTAATCTTTTATACTATATTCACGCTTGATCTAATTTTTCAGGGTCAATTTCAACCCTCAACCTTTTAGATACTATTTTGTTCTAGTCTTTTACATTGTATTTAATATTAAAAAACTAATTTAGCTTTTTTAACATTAAAAATATATATTTAATCAAAAACTAAAAAAAATAAAATAAAAACTTTAACAGGAAAAAAGCTTAAATTTGACTATCACTGACCTTGTAAGATCATCGGTAGTATCGGATACTGTCGATGACCTCTCCATGGATGGTCTAAAGTTGAGTCTCCACCGATTCCTCTCCTCTTACATCGAGAGATTCTCCTTTTTTATAATTTTAAAAATAAATTTTAATTAAAAGTATATTTTTATTAATAAAAAAGCTAAATAAGCTTTTTAATATTAAATATAATATTGTAAAGGAATAAAGTTGAATAATATGTATAATGCTGATGGTTGTCAACTAAGGGAAAAGTTTAGATCAATTGTGGGCATGGCCCAAAAGTCTTAGAACCAAAACCAAAATTTTCCTTAATTTTGGCTAGTTTCTACTTTGTGAATTTTATGGTTCTCATTTATAAAGGAAAAAAAAACATTTTTTTCATAAATCCTTTAAGGTGTAAAATTTCTAGAATATCTGTAGAAATTCCATTATTTACTAATAATCTAGTATAATATATTGCTCATTCATTTCTTTAACTAATTGTCGAACGTGCATTTCTTTCTTTATTTTATTTTAAGTCAAGCATTCAGATTCCGTACCTTTACAGCTGATTTCAGGATTAGTATCCTCCAGTAGGCTTAGAATAAAATAAAAAATTAACCGAAATTTATACTCGACAATTTATTTTATTTCTTGGAAATATGAGTAATTTAGATGGAATCTTTAATTGCATTTTATAGTAAGTGACTGCTTTAATTGGCATTCAAGCATGAGATGAATTTTTCATACGTCATCCTACCTCACAGTGACCTGATGAGAAAGAACCAATCAAATTGTTGTGATTAATAATAATTATGTCAATTGCTCAGATGATTAATACTAATCTGCTTGTTTGTCACAATTTGATTAGTATTTCCTCATGCCACGTGATCACGTAAGAATTTCTCCCTAATGAAAAAAATCTTAGATGATTATACCTTACAGTAACGTGGCGAGAATGAACCAATCAGATTATTCTGATTAATAGCAATTATGACAACTGCTCAGATGATTGACACTGATCTATTCGTTTGTTACAATTTGATTGGCATTTCTCATGCCTTAATGATGTTTTCTCTTTGGGTTAATGGTGCGATTTCGGAAGCGCTGAACTACTCGAACCTACTCCGGTGCCGCCACGAGATCTCGCCGGCGCAGCAGCCGTCAGGTCAGCCGCCGGAAGACCACTATTCCGTTTTCCACCTCGTCCACCGGTGGATGCAGGGCCGCCGGCTAGCCATGATTCTGTGAGGGGTTAATCTTTTTTTATAAAGAAAAAAGAAGCTTCCACGGTCCAATAAGAATGGAAAAATAAGTCATTGAGAATCCATTGAGTAATTTCCAGCTTTTCCTCTAGTACTTCCATTCAATCGCATTAAGGTTGAATTTAAGGAAGGTTGGACTTTTCACCGAAGAAAAAATGAAAAGTTGGATTTACCAAAATGAATTAATTGAAGTGGTAGAATGACTCTTTTCTTTAAGTAAGGTATTAGGGTTGGAACCTCCAGGGTCAACGGCCCAGTGGCAGGCTTCTTGAGTAAACTCCAAGAGCACCCGGGTTTGAAACCCCCTGGAGGTCGGCATCCAGGGTTTAATGTGGGGCCCAGGGCTGTAAATACACCCTCCGGTGGATTAGTCGGTTGCTATTACGCCGGACACCATCGATATAAAAAAAATGTATCAGGGTTGGAGTCTTGCAAATGAAGAGAATTCACATTGGGAGAGTTTTACCTCAAACGGGCTCATCCTGCTTGAACCGAATTAATCAGGGTCCGCTAGATTTCTGAATATCAGTTATACATACAAAAAAAAAAAAAGGAAGGTGGGATTTAAGGGGTCATAGAGCACCGATTCCCCTTTGAGAGAAATAATAATATATATTATATAAATCTTATCGATTTTATCTTTTTTTTTTTAATTTTATTATCTAATCCTCTTAACTAGGCTTGACCACTGTTTGGGGACCGCTGATTCTGATTTAGAAATAGCCAGTTTAGGTTCACATTCCAAGTAGTTCCACTAAAGAAAAAAATGTTAATAAATTATAGGTTAAATACGCTTTTTATTTTTAAAACTAATTTTTACTATGAATATTTAGATATTTAACTGTTGGGCATTTATATATTTTTTTTTATCTATTGCTATTTTAAAGTATGAGATCTCTTTTTGGTGCCACTTTTTCCTTTCCAAAATATCCTTAATTGAAATTTTGCTAGCCCTATAATGAAATAAGGACATGATCGTAAATCTATCAAGTATAACTATCCAGTTTCCACTATTTCTTACTCTTTATTAAAAAATGAATTGTAGAAAATTACTTTTTTCAATCGTGCATGAATAGATGTTTTTAATAAATTTTATTTGAATAACACACTGTGCATAGCATGGGTAAGGATCTAGTCCAATTACACAGAAATAGTGAAATTTGAATTTTTTGATGATTTAGAATTTTAACCGCCAATTTCTAAAACGGATCTGGTTCACTCAAGGAACTGGTTCATTCAAGGGAAATAGTAAAATATGCTCCGAATATGTTATTTGACCGCGGGGATCATGGGCCTGTTTGGTTGTTTATGTAAGGCACAGTCTGTAAGTTCCTTCTCTTTATAAGAGGAATAGAGCCAGCAGTGGCACAAGATTTTTACTCACAATTAAGAGGTTCTGAGTTCGATTCTCACCGTAAAAGTTATGTGTCACTTTTTTTTTCTTTATTTCCTATCTACTAGTTCGATCTCATCAGTGATGTTTCCCATATCTCTTTTATCCTCCCATTATTCGTAACTATTTCTATTGAAAAAACCTTAGGTGATCATACCTCACAATGACATGGTAAGGAAGAGCCAATCAAATTATTTTGATCAATAATAATTATGATAACTGCTATGATGATTAACATTAATTTGCTCATTTATCATATTTTGATTGGTACTTCCTCGCGCCGCGTGACGAGGTATGATCACCTAAGAATTTCTCACTTCTAATGCAAATAATGAGTTAATTTATATTCTCACCAGTAGATTTTTCTTGTATCTCCTTCTCCTATTTCTTTATCTCCTTCTAAGCCATTTGTACACCAAAAACCATTTTATAATGCGTTTTTTATTATCAAGTAGAGAATATTGAACGTCAATTTAATTACCTTTCAATCCTCTTACTCGACTATTTTGTTCCAACCTCAAATATTAATACCGGTTGTTCAATTCGTTTGATATGTTCGCAACTGAGCATGAAAGTTCAAAAATTACGTAACGGGATGATTGAATTGTCATTATTACTGCCCTCATTAGTTTGAGAAAAGGAAAGTGTGAAAACTTACATTTATGCATTTTGTGTTGGCTTAAGAGAATTTCTATACCATTTTCCCTACATTATAAAAGCAGATGTTAATTCATTTTCCACTTTTATGATATTAGATGCGATGATAAGCATCTGAAGAAGTTTGTTCTCTCCTTCCACGAAGAATGGCTTTGCTTCCTTTTTGATGAAAGTGGCGCATTTCATCCGGACACCATCGATATCAAGAATTTTTATATCTTGTTATGCATGACTACGTTCATCCAACTCAACCGAGGATGTTGAACTATTTTTAAAAAAAAGAAAGAAAAGGAATTTATTAATATGAATTGGTTGAAATGATTTGACACACACATCTTTCCATTAAATAAAGTATCGAATTCGAGTCTCTTGAGTGAGGTTAACCCATAGTGATGGGACACGACTCAAATCTTAACTAGTCGAGATTATGTCAGAAAGAAAAGAAAAGAAGAAACAGAAAAGAAAAGGAAGAAACAGAAAAGAAAATTGACTATAACCAACATCTAAGTGTAAAATTTACTATAATCACTATAATGCATATTTCTAATTCACAGTCATGAAATCCGACACATTGTCTATACACCTAGAATTCAACCATGCATAATGCACACACACTTAAGATATATTTCGAGATACTTACCTTGATCCATGTCGAGGCTCTGCAGCGAAGGAAGATGATAAGATAATTCCCGCATCCTTGCCTTCCCTTGAATGCTTAAGGATGGATTGAAGCCTTTAAAAACTATCATCCTTTCTCGCGAATTTTCCATTCTCTCTTTCTTTCTCAAGAACGTTCGTACTTTTTTTTAGTAATCAACTCTTTTATATTCAGTGAAAAATCATTTATTTTGCTTTTAATCGACTCCACAATCCCGATCCATTTCAAATTTTGAAATATTTTATTTTAGTCAATTACAATATCTTTTAAGAGAAAGATATATTTTCGGTTATAGGCCGAACTATTTGGTTAAGAGAATATATTCG
>JAOYND010244606.1:0-13108 GCA_025802135.1 Lagerstroemia fauriei
TTCTTTCAAAACGAGTGTTTAACAGTAATGAACACTCCTAGCAGCAACATGATTTATCATTAATCATTAGGGGCAGCGACAATTATTCATTTAAAGGAGTTTCAACCATCAAATCAGTAAAACGGCCTCCCACAGCACAGCATACCAGACCCACCAATTCACGAGCACCAAACAAGAATATGGAAACAGCCAAATTGAGCAATCCAGCAATAAATTAAGGGCAAGAGAAGGAAGCTGACTCAGAGGATGAACCAACGACAATTTTAACTCAGTTAATGGAGGCCGCTCAGGACCGAGTGTCGACCAACCAACCAGCTCCAACAAACAGATAAGACAATCAGTGAACCTCCGCCTAATCTCGCAGAAAAGTGCAGCAAGCGATCAGCAATATTTCATTCAAAACTGTCGAGCAGAAGGTCGAGTAACTCTACGAACATTGAGTTTAACAGCACACAAGCAAGACCGCAGCAAACAGAACCATCGGTGCATCGTTAAGTCATCAAAGGAAGCAAGAGACGAAATGGGCAAACAGAGGGACTTACCCACTTACCGAACAGGAGAAAATTAACTATCATTTGAGACGGCAGCAGCAATAAAGATTCGACCCAGGATGGAGGAAGCTGTGGCTCGGTGTTCACGCAGAGGAATGGCTCCGGGCAGTAGACGGAGACAGGGGATGGGCTGAGCGGCGGCGTTGGCGAGGGAGAGGCTGTTCACGGTGATTGCTGAACTCGCCTGTGGCTCGGGAATGGGCGGCGGATCAAGACTGGGGTCGGGAGTCGTGGTTGATGAACCATCATCCCCCGCAACAGATCGTCTTCGGTTTGCTTTTATTGAAGGGAGGAATGGAGAGAGAGTTGAGGAGGAAGTGACTGACCAGCGGAGAACCCGGCTGTCAGGCGGCGGAGCAGCTACGGAACCGGCGGAGTAGGCCGGGGAAAGGGCTGCGGGGGTTGGGCTCGAGGACGACGATGCAGAGCTTGGAGGTCCGCCCGTTTTTTTTCTTGGGAGAAGCATGCGAAGAGAGGAGCAGGACGTAAAGTCCTTTTGCTCTATTTTCAAATTTTTCTTTTTTTTTTCTTTTCAAAAATTTTTTTTTTTATTTTTTTGTGTTTTTTTGGATAAAACTGCAAATAAATAAGGGATAAAAATAAAATAGAAAAATATGAAAAGGTTCGGGTCGAAATCGAATGACACTCCAAATAGGTTCGGGATATGCCAAGTCAAGGACGATTCGATGCTCTTTGCGATGAAATGAAGCTTGATCTAATTTCACCACATTTGAGAAGTTTAATTCCACCTCGATCATCGTAATTGTCTATCTCCACGAGTTTGTTTATTTTCTCAAAATTGGAGTCTGACTTCTTTCCGGTCCAAAATTAGGTGTCTACAATATGCATCTTTTAGAAATATGTCGATTACAATAAAATCTCATTTAATAACAACTACCCAAAATATTCTCGGGAATATTCTTCAAATTTGTTGCCACAATCCAACAAATTTCCACCTTGGCTCAAATTTGGAGATGCTTGTAATCGAGCCAGTTGAGGTTGAATTTGATAGAAGAACTCCACCTTAAACTTTGATCCTTCTTAGCCAAAATGGCCCTACTGGGCCTAGCTCGATCTTCGCGAGACTTCGATCAAGTCCAAGCAATACGCAAACTTGGCAGTAGGTAGGCACTTCGTTAACATGTCTGCCGAGTTCTCATGAATGCTGATCTTTTGAATTTGAACATTTCTACTAATGATAACTTTCTTAGTTTCTGGACACCACAATTTATATCCTTTAACACCAGAAGCATAACCAAGAAAAATACACTTTATAGCTCTAGGTTCAAGTTTCCCTTATTCCACATGTGCATAAGCAGGACAACCAAACACCCGTAAATGTGTATAATCTGAAGGAGTACCTAACTAAATTTCCTCTGGAGTCTTCAACTCCAAAGCTCGATTTGGTGATCGGTTCACCAAATAACATACCAGATTGACAGCTTCTGACCAAAATTCCTTTCCAAGTCCTGCAATGAAAAGCATGTATCGAGCCCGCTCGAGTAAAGTTCTGTTCATTCTTTCTACAATACCATTTTGCTGCAGAGTGTTTACAATGATTTGATGCCTAAAGATCCATTCCTTTTTACAAAATTCTTTAAACTTCATGCTACAAAATTCGAGACCATTGTTTGTCCTCAACTGCTTGATTTGCCTTCCTGTCTGTTTCTACAAGAGGACCTTCCACTCCTTAAAGGTATCAAATACATCAAATTTATTCTTCAAAAAATAAACCCATACCTTCCTAGAGAAATTGTCGATGAAGGTCAAGAGATATTTGGAACCTCCCCGTGAAGCTACTTGAGTTGGGCCCCAGAAGTCGGAGTGCACATAGTTAAGTGTGGCCCGGGTTCTGTGGACCGCGCTGCTGAAGGACACTCTTTTGCTTTCCATAAACGCAGTGCTCACAAAAGTCTAGCTTCCCATGATTCTTTGATGGTAAGACCCCGATTGCTCAGGACAGACATACCTTTCTCGCTCATATGCCCTAATCTCATATGCCATAATTTTACAGTTTCAGCTTCTGACATGGTGAATGAAACTGCAGCTGAACCTGTGACCGTCGCTCCCTGAAGAACATATAGATTGCTGGTCTTCTTTCCCCTCATCACAAGGAGAGCACTACGGGGAAACTTTCATCTCGTTGGGCTCAATTTTAATTTTGCATCCATTTGTATCCAGCAGCCGAGTGAGATAAGATTTTTCTTTAAGTTAGGAATGTGTCTGACATCATTTAGGGTCTGATGACTCCGTCATGCATCTTGATCCGAACTGTTCCTACACCAACGATCTTACAGGCAACATTGTTGCCCATAAGAATAACTCCACCTGTAACTGACTTGTAGGTGCAAACATAGTCCTGACTGGGACACATGTGATATGAATAGCCCGAATCCAAAATCCACTCATCCTTACCACATGATTTACCTCCATCGGCTGCCAGCAGGACATCTTTCTCTTCGGTGACTCCAGCATCTGCCGTATCATCCTACTTCTTTCCCTTGTTGATCCCTTGGCCGGAGTTATTTCGATTCTTTAATTTGTAGCATTCGGAAATAATGTGTCCTTTCCTCTTGCAATAGTGACAAGTCTTGTCCTTGTTCCGTGACTTTGACCTGGAACGGTTCTTACTTGAATCCTTGTTCTAAGATCTACCCCTCACGATCAAGTTAATGCCTGATCATCGAATCTATTGCTGGATCCGAAATCGTTGTCGAGTTTGTTTTTGCTCAGAAGGTTGTCTTTGACATCATCGAACATCAAGGACGTCCTCCCGTAGGTCATAGTCTTCTTGAACGTCTTATAGGAGGATTTCAACAAACATAGGGATAGGATAGCCTGATCCTAGTCTTCTACCTTTGCATCGACGGTCTTGAGATGGTTTATGAGGGTGATAAACTCACTAATGTGGGCCATACGGAGAGTGTATAACTGTTGCTTCAACAGAGTTGACTGGCTATTGACTTCGATAGATATAATGTCTCCAACTTTCTCCATAGATCGGTTGTCGTAGTCTCCATGTGAATCTCTTGCAACACATCATTGGTGAGGCATAGGTGAATGGCCGATAAAGCTTTCCTATCCAGCTTCTTCCAATCGGCGTCTGATATTGTGGGATCACGATCCTCGATCGCTGCTTCCAGACCACTCTAAACGAGAATATCAGTCATCCGTAACTGCCAGAGACTCAATTCATTGCCCCATCAAATTTCTCAATGTCGAATTTCGTCGTCATCGTCATTTTCAGGAGTCGATTGTGCCGCAATAGCCAAAACCTAGCTCTTATACCAGTTTTGCAAATTTGATCTAGTGGAATCTCCTGCTTTGTCTGTGGTTGTTTCTCCCTGAGTTGAGAGTTTTTCTACGTATATCTGGTGTACGTGTTTCTCCTCTTACTTCTCAGTTCTTTCCACTGCGATCGCACTCAAAATTCTGGTATTAAGAATCGGGCGTGAATCCCAACAAACTGGTATCAGAGGTTCGAGGTGGAGGAGTTTGATGGTTTCGGATAGCAGCAGATAAAGGTGAAGGCGAAGGCTTTGCGAGTTTTGCATAGCCTAAAGGAATGCTAGAAGGAGATGTCTGGTCAACCCTAATAACGGTAGAAGATCTCGGGCATGAAGGGTAAACGTGTGCAACTGTTGTTCACCGTTGGTAAGACCTCGAAATCCCTCGTGACCTTGGAGAGAAGGTTGAGTCAGTGAAGACTCCCGGAACTCAGCCTGTGGAGATAGGAGTTGGTAAGTCGGGGAGACCCGCAGGGAGGCAACAACTTCTATGTGAGGAGAGTATGCTCAGGACTGGCAGAGGAAGCGGTCACGATCGCTTGGAAGAAGCGGGCTTCAAAGGGGTGGTGATCTTGGAGAACGCTGTAGCCGTGTCAAAGTCAGCTTGTCGATTAGTCAGCTGGAATCCTGCAGGAGTGCTGACGAAGCCCGACACCTTGGATAAGTCCAATGGAGGTTTGGACTTGAGTGGCGCGTGCAAGATAAGGTGGAGCCCGTAAAGGACTAAGACAAAGCAGTCGAGAATGAGAACTAGTCGTGCTTGGCTTATGCGAGCCAAGGTGGAGATTTGTTAGGATATGTCTCGCACAAGTTGGAACTTGAAGACTAGAAGACCTGAAGAACGAGTTGAAAATCAGATTCAAGATACGAGATATGTGTGAACAACGATTAACGGTCGAGATTGTGGTTGGAAGCACGGAATATCCTAGACAGAATCTTGGTAGATATTTGAGAAATTTTGTGAATATTGTTTCCTCATTTGAATATAATATCCTGGATCTTGTAATTTGTTTAATATAGAAAATATATGTAAATAATATTTTATAGGATATCAAATAGGATATGATCTTGTATCTATAAATAGGGTCTTGTACGAATTGTGAAGATGTGCCTCAGTGCCGTGAAACCCCAAGGGCCTTAGGGCTCGGGTGAGAGATCTTTCTAATAAACTTCTCGGAAGCGTGGGCGTGAGAACTTGAGAGATCGGGTTGGGACTCTTTTTTGAGTGGGGTTTGCAATGGGGCTTGTAATGGGGCTAGGGATTGGGGTATTCCTGAAAACTGTAATCTCCTAGTTTGATCTAGTGGAATCTTCTATTTTATCCGTGGTTGTTTCTCTCAAGTTGAGGGTTTTTTTCCACGTATATCCGGTGTTCGCGTTTCTTCTCTTAATTCACAGTTTTTCCGCTGCGGTCGCACTCTAAATTTCTACATCAACAATCGAGCATGAATCCCAACAAAGAGAAGAAACTGCACACACGATGTACGTGGTTCGGGGCAGCAGTGGAGTGCCGTCCATATATCCACACCAAAAAGGAAGGTCGGTGGTGTCTTCATTACTAAGCAACAATGGGACGAGTACAATACGGGGTAACATGACAGATGCAGTCCAATCCTCATGGCAAACAACCCAGAATAAAAGAGGAATCCCAAAACCCCTAAACACGATACTCTGAACATCTATAAGGTGCACCAAGCGCACCTTACATTAATGCTCTCAGCCCATATTTATAGACCTAATACACTGAATCTAGAATATTCTTATTTTTATATCTATCTAAAATATCCTGAGATACAATATATCAATATATAATCTTCCCAAAAGATAGATTATCAAATCTAGAAAAATAAGGAAACAAAATTGGATCAACCACCTTCAAAATTCAAGACACAATCCAAACAAATCTCCACCTTGTCTTGAACTCTCTAAAGCTCCAAGAGCGATAGGAACGGCCTCCTTTCCAATACCCAAACGGGCCTTGCTCAATCGGTAGAACACCAAGCTATTCCATGAATTGCTTCTACTTACCACGGGAAGAATCTTCTCGGCATCGGCTATAATCTTCTCCATGAGAACCTCCTGCATCTAAATTTATCAGATCTCGAAATCGTGTTGTCGATGAACTTCTCTGTGACCAACTTCATTATGATCTCCAGCCTTGGCTCTAATACCACTTGTTGAAATTTAGGATCGCACACGAACAACGAACATAATGCGGAATAGAGAAGAAACTGCACACATGATGTACGTGATTCATGACAGCGATGGAGTGTCGGCTGTATACCCACACCAAACAGGAGGGTCGGTGGTGTCTTCATTATTGAGCAACAATGGGACGAGTACAAGACGAGGCAACATGACCGATGCACAGTCCAATCCTCATGGTAAACAACTCAGAATAAAAGAAGAATCTCAAAATCCCTAAACATGAGACTCTGAACACCCATTGGGCACACCAAGTGCATCTTGCATTAATGCTCTCAGCCCATATTTATAGACCCGATACACTAAATCTAGAATATTCTTATTATTATTTCTATCTAAAATATCATGAAATACAAGATATCAAGATATAATCTTCCCAAAAGATAGAGTATCAAATCTAGAAAAATATGGAAATCCACCTTCTGAAGTATCTATTGAACAAGATTAAAACTCGATTTTATGTAGGTGAAAATATAAACTTTTATGACTTGTTTCATATATAAATTGGATATGTTACCTACTGCATCATGTGATATAACAAAATTCACTACATTGTCATGAACTTCAATAACAGTGAAAATGGTTATGTGCTTTATTCATTTTTCTTCATATTGTCTTCAGAACTAACATCGTAAATATTTCAGTTAAAATCTGACGTGGCAAGTTGATATGGCTTGTGATGCACAGTGGCACATATATGACATGCCACATTTGTTAATTCCTTAAAAATATTGAAAAATTAGATAAAAATAGGAAAAATTTAAAAATTTAAAAATAGATAAACTATAGAAAACTTTGTAATATAATATGAAATTTTAAAAAATAAAAAGTAAAAAATAATAAATAAATATTATATTAATCATAAATAAAAATACTTATAAATAAATAAAAATAAAAATAGAAATACTTAGAAAAAATGAAAGTAAACGTAGACAAAATAAAAATAAAAATAAAAATATAAAATCTAAATAAAAATATAGGATAAATTAATAAAATAAAAAAATTTATAATAAAATTATAAAAATTGAAATAATATTCAAACTCAATATTACATCGGTTTGCATAGTTAGTATAAAACCTTTGATAAATGTAATATTTTGGTACAATAACTTTTTTATCACTCCGCACTACATATCATTTTCAAAATGTAATATTTTGGTATAAACTGTCCATTTTTTACTAACACGGTTAATTGAACAGATGTGGCAAAGTGATGTGGACGCTTACTCGGCTCCATGTGGGAACTTAATTGACATGGCACCATAAAATAATTTTAAATTATAAAAAATAAAAAAAAAGTTAATATAATAATAGAAAGCTCTCTCTCACCTTCTCCTTCCCACGTCATTTTTTTTCACGCACGTACGTACATATATACATACATATCTCTATTGTACCCTCTCTCCTGGACACGTATATATACATACACTTGCACACACTTTCCGTCACACCACCACCATCTCTTCTGCCCATTCTCCATCCTATCACTCTTTTTCTTCACTGCAATTTAATAAATTTTTTAGTCCATAAATAAAAGAATTAAGAAGTATAGAATAAAAATTTCAAAATAAAATAAAAAAATTTAAAAAATAATTTGAAACCTCGTCGAGCTTCCAAAATTTAGGATCTACAACTTGCTGAATGACCGAAGGATGTCCCTCGTCCGAGTCTCCACAATGGCATGCCATCGACAGAGGACGGGACCTCCTTGGGTTGGCCATCCTCTCGGCCCTCAGCAGCCCCTTGCGATCCCTCACCTGTGATTCCCTGAAGTACTTCGGCAATCGTCTATGCCACTTGCTCCGACCTCCCCCGGTTGGGTGCCTATCTCCACAACACCTACGTACAACGGTTCTAACTCCTTCCTCTCTATTGCTTTCACCATTTGCTGTCTTTCGATGGTGCGTGTTTCCTGGGTCATCAAACCCATTGGGACCTGCATGATAGGGTCCCACGCCTTCATGGCACTGAAGATCTCTGATGGCTCAGGCATCACCAAGGTCTATGACAATCACATCCTATCACTCAATCGTCGAGTTGAAACTCTCCTTCGATGTGTGGGACCTCGCTATAGAGGACTTTAATGGTTGTTTGACGATCTTCATGAAGGTATGTACTTGTGCCGAGAATCATTGGAGTGATAAGTTTCTCCAAAGAATGGTTTTCAAACATAATTTTTTCGTAAATTAATTTTCTTCTAGATTGATGGATAGAAATGAGGAAAATGATGAAAACGGGAATGAATGGAAATATGGAAGAAGACAATGTTTTTTGAATTTTGAATTTTTATTTTTTATATGAAAATAAAAAGGTTATTACATGGCAATGGGTTAGCGGGAATATATGTGGGGTGGGATGGGTCAGCGGGAAAGTGAGGGAGGGAGGGAAGGGAGAGTGGGGTTAGGTTTTTGTATTTTTTTTATTGCATGGGGTTAGTTTGGCAAGAATATAAAGTGTGTGTATATCTATATATCGATATTAACAGGAAAAATCTATCGTTAATTACTCAGATTACATTATCTCACTCCATATCTATAATTTTAACAGCAAAAAAATTATTATATTTTTAACGAATTATTTAAAATCAAAAAATTAAAAAATAAAAATTAACATCGTAATACTAATGAAACTGAGAATGCTCTACTTGCTACTGTAAGTTGACGAATTTTAAATGAATTAATTTGTAATAAGTTATAAGTAAATAATCTAATTATACGGATTCATTCCCTTATTTCATATTTGTTTATTTTTATTTTCTTTCCGTGCGTAATATGGGTCCGTGTCTAGTGTGTATATATGTGTATAGGAAAGAAATGAGATAATAAGATGTGTATGTATATGTGTGTACGTGAGTATGTATGAAAGAAAGATCATATGGCAAGGGACAAGAGAGAGAGCTTATTTATTTTTATTTTTATATTAATTTTTATTTTATTTTTATTATTTTTTACAATTTAAAATTATTTTATTGTGCTATGTCAACTAAGTTACAATGTGGCCCTAAGTGGTCATCCACATCACTTTGCCAAATCAGCCAAATTAATGGTGTTAGTAAAAAATTGACGGTTTGTACTAAAATGTTATATTTTGAAAATATTTTGTAGCACGAAGTGACAAAAAAAGTTTTTGTACCAAAACATTACATTCACAAAAGTTTTTGTACCAACTGTGCAAATTTCCCACATTACATCTCATATCCGATCATACTTAGGAGTAGGATAGCGAACTTGTCAAGATTTATTTACCAAAAAAAGGAACTTGTGAAGATTCCTTATGAGTAGCGAATTGAGTTAGAAAATTTCAGGTATAAATGCTTACAATCTTTCATAGCTGGGTATGATCAGCAATGGATTGAAACTCATTAGAGAGTTAAAGGACGGATTTGAAGAGCGATGAAACAAGTTAATTTACTAATATATAAATAAAATTAGTAAAATTTGTATGGAGTATAAAATATTTTTCTAGAGTTTGGGGGCAATCACCATCCCCTGTTTATAATAGAAAGTTTAAAATTTTTAAGGTCTTATTCAATTATTATCATGTTTGTATTTTATTTTTATTTTTAAAATTTAAAATTTAGAATTTATTTTATTATTTATCCTATATTTTTATTTTTATATTTTAAATATTTTATTTTATTCTTGTCTGAATTTAGTTTCCATTATTAAATATTTCTTTTTATTTTATTTGAATATAATATTTATCTATTATTTTTATTTAATTTCATGTTATTTTAAAATTTTTTTCTATATTTGATCTAATTTTTGAGTTTTAAAATTTTTTCTTATTTTCTCTTATTGTTTAGTATTTTTATAGAATTAATAACGTGGCATGCCATATGTGTACCAGCTATGTATCATGAGCCACACAGATTTTAACAGAAATATTAACGATGTTGGTCCTCAAGACAATATGAGAAAAAACGAGTAAAGTACGTGATAATTTTAGCTATTATTTAAATTCATGACAATTTAGGGAATTTTGCTATACCACATAACGCAGAAACGATTTACCCTAAATTTGATAGGATGTTTCTTCCATTTCGCTATAACTCAAATTATTGTTATACGCTAAAGTATATCATGAAACAAAATATGAGAGTTCCAACCGCATCCATATGGCAACTTTGGCATTGGTCATATGCAGCTGTTATAGTGTGTCTCTCCGGTTCCAAGCATTTCTTCTCATTCTCTTGCCTTTCCCCTTCCTTCTTGTTAGGCTATGGGCCCCGGGGGCCCAAAGCCTAGTATGAGCCCAAGCCCGAAGATAGATGAAGATCTAAGCAGACGCTTCGGGAGGTGACCTCAGCGTGGGCCCGTAACGCTTAGACAAAGGCCAGAGACATCCTATACAGGGTCCGAGCCTAGGAGCAAGGTAACTGCCGGACGGTTGAAGCCCAAGAAAATCGGGGGTAGTTGAAGGCAGTTCCAACGGTACAGAAGTGGAGGGAGGATAGAAGACGGAAGCAGACCTACGAGGGACCCCATTCCAGATTTCCGTAACATTTGGCACCGTTTGTGGGAAATCGAGGAAAGGCCATTCGATGGTAAGAACAAGAAGCACACGCTCGGGACCGCCGGCGGGAGAGCCGCCAGCCGTCTCGAGACAAAGACCCCTAGAAGCAATAGAAAATGAGGATCCAGAGGTGGAAATGAGGGGCGATGAAGAGGATGTTATCTCTCAATCGCCTCCAGACATTCAAGACCAGCATCGTCCTGAACCTTTGGAGGCATCTGACATTCTAGCCTCCCTCTAGGAAGAAGCTCGACGAGTAGTTGAACGCCTAATTGCTGAAAAGGCTCACCAGATATATGAAGGATTGAAAAAAGAAGAAGAGCTAAGACTGCAAAAGAACTCTGAGGGAGAAGAGGCAGGGGCTTTGAAAACAAAAAAAGGTGATGATGGATGCAATCACAAGCGAATCGAATGAAGCGGTCATCAGCCGACATTGAAGAAGTTCCGTTGCCACAGGCTGAGAATCCCCTTGATCCTGCTGCTCCACCCGTTCCCAGACAACAACTTCAACCTGTTGCTTTACCCAGACCCAGACAGCAGTTCGCACCAGCTTCTTTCTCACAGGAAGATATGTAAAGGATGATTGCAGAACAAGTCTCAAAAGCTTTGGATGCAAAGAGTCGAAAAGCACATGGACTACTTTTGAAGGATGATAAAGTAGCCAATCCTCTGGCAAAGAACATTCTCTTAGCAGTGCTGCCCCATAAGTTTGTAGTTTCGCAAATTCCATCGTATGATGGAAAAACTGATCCAGTAGATCATGTTCGAAAGCATACTTTATCACTCATTGGCCGTGGAGTTTCTAAAGAAGCCCAGTGCCTTTTATTCCCAGGAACTCTCACTCGCTTCGCAGCAGATTGGTTCCACTCTTTGGACCCAGGTTCCATAACTCATTTCGACCAATTGAAGGAAAAATTCATTGATCGATTCATAGGATCGAGATGAGTAAAAAAAGCCCCCATGGGAATTTTTGTACTAGAGCAGAAGGACGATGAATCGTAGGGGCAGTGTTATGATCGGTTCCTAACTGCCACTGCAGAGGTCGAAGAACTCACTCAAATTGAGAAGATGGCAGCATTCCAAAGGTGTTTACACAACGATGAACTAGCAAAGAGCATAACCATTGATCCTCCTTCAACCTTCCCAGACTTGGCGGCGAGGGTGCAGCGATATATTGCCATAGAAGAATCAAAGTGGGGCAATTCTAAGACTGACTCTCTCAGTCATCTGTTGCAGCAGACAAGAAGAATCCTAAGGAAGCTTCTAAGTCGGGGAAAGAAAGGCGCGATGGATACACTCCCCTTTTGGTTCTTCGTTCCATCATCCTCACTGAATTGCAGTAGAAAGATATTCTGCGACCACGAAAGGCCGTGATGGGATGACATACCGATCATTATTGCAGGTACCACACTGTAGTTGGCCATGACAAGGACGAGTGTCAAGCCTTAAAAAACGAGATTGAAAAATTGGTGCGTACAGGGCATCTCGGCCATTATGTTAAAGGCGAACAACGAGCCTGTGGTTCATCTAGCAGGTCTCGAAGCCCACAGTATCAAAGGCGGAGCAGGTCTTGTAGCCCCAGGGAACAAAGGACAAATGACAGCCATCGGAAAAGGAGCACGACGCCAGACCGTGACCGTCGTCGAGTTCGGAATATGGAACCTCGGCGACGTGAAATCACTGAACGTGATAAAGATATGATGGACGCATCATAAATATCATCTTCAGAGGACCATCCAAAAGGCCGGAGACACAAAGCAGCGTCTGTACTCAGTGGCTCAACCAGGCAAAAAACAGAACCGAGACATTACCTTTACGGATGAAGATGCCATCCACCTTTCAGGTGGTCCGCATGACGAAGCTCTGATTATCTTCGCTGACATTCAAGGTATTGGGTACGTCGAATTCTCAGCGACAACGGAAGCTCCGCTGATATCATTTTTTGGGAAGCCTGCAGGAAAATGAACATCACCGCAAAGGATCTACGACCAGTAGATACCCCTCTTGCTAGATTCGCTAGTGGAACCGTTCACCCCCTGGGGGCCATCATCCTCAGCCTGACACTCGAAACTGAACCAAGAGTAATTTCAACTTTGGTTGAGTTTTTGGTGGTTGATTCCCCCCAGCATATAATGTCATCCTGGGCCGACCCACTTTAAATGCGCTCAAAGCCATACCATCTACATATCATCAAAAATGAAATTCGATACCCCAAACGGAATTGGGGAAGTTTTGGGAGATCAGGCAATGGCGAGACAATGCCATACCCTCCAATTGAAGGAGTATAGGCTTGCGACACAGGCTATGAGCATTGATCATGACCCCCGAGAAGAGGGGGCGAGACCAACTCCAGTAGACGACCTACTCAGCGTCACTCTGACTCCAGGGAAGGTGATGCGAACCTTGCCAACAATGTGATGAGACCCGATACCAAGTATGATATGAACCTCACCAACTCGTGACAAAACCCGTATATGACTAAGGTCTCCAAGAAACGTGTCCTTGTCAAGCTCGAATGGTGGAACCTTGACCCATTACCTATAGAGAGGT
>JAOYND010244707.1:0-13102 GCA_025802135.1 Lagerstroemia fauriei
GGAATCGTATTCTTAAGGTTCCATGAAGTAATTATTTCTTAATCACAAATTATTTATTTTTTCAACATCCTGAGCATCTGAACTCAGCGCCTTCTATTTTTTGCTGAATGTATGAAGTAGGGCTAAGCTTTTCTATATCAGACAGCAAAGGGATTGGCTCCTCCTTGTCCTGTAAGGGTTGCAGTGGGAGCCACAAAGGATGGCTCGTTGTGATTGGCATTCATTTGAGTTGTCTGTGTCAAACTCGGGGCCTGTTTCTCCTCAATGTGGCTAATTTTATTTGGGCTTTGAGTCGTGGGTAGATCGTCATGCTGGTTGTGTTGATGGCCATTGAAAACAACATGCTAAGAATCAATATAGTAAAAAAAATTGCAAGAGTAAATATTTGAGAGACAATGTCTAGATTGTGATGGATGCCTTAATATTGTTGCCGTTGTATCTCATCATATGATCAGAAGACATGAGATTTTGAAACTATATATTGCTATCAACGATGAACTTTACCCTAAAACCTCAGATCTTAAAAGTATAGTTGGAATATGGTCATTTTAACTTCAGGAAAATATGAAATTGATTAGTGATTCATCTCATGTTGCCTTGTTTTCTCAGTAAAACACCTTTGGGATTTTAAATAGACCATTCCTTAGATTCCCAAGATCAGAAAGAAAGCCAATGGTAGCACAAGGTGGAAATTACTATTACATACATCTGTGGTGCCGGTTTCAAAGAAGCAGCAACGTTCTGGTAACTCAACCTTTCTTGCATCCGCGACAGGCACCTTGGGCATTTTGGTGAGGATAAGTTCCTCCAACGAAGTGATATGTTTCAGACGAAAGTCACTATTAAATTTAAGCATGGCACAATCTCTAATTTTGAGTTCTTTAAGGCTAGCCATACAGCCCTCCTCCACAGTCAACACTTGAAGTTTGGTGAGGCTCAAGAGCTTCAAAACCTTGAGGCTGGGGAATCCTTCTTTCGAGCATCTCATTTTATCACCTGTGTATGAATTGGCTAAGAGCCTCAAGGTTCTCAGGTGCGATAACTTCCCGAGGCTGAGCATCGGGTCATCTGACAATTCCGACATGCATAGAGTGAAGACCCTGAGGCATCACGGCAGCTGGCTTGCATCCAATTTCGGGAGCTTTCCGAGCAGGTACAGGTAGAAGAGATGATGATGCTCGGGCAAGTAGGTAAGGTTGGGCAGCTGAATAGAGTCTTTTTATCTATTGCCCGACTTCTCTTTTTTCTGCCAAATATATTGCCCGACTTCTTTTTTTCGCCAGATATAATGCCCAACTTCAGTGAATGAAGATTGGTCAACTTGGAGATCCACCGAGTTATGCTATCGGGCTCCTCAGTCTTGTAATAGATCTTAAGCTTTGTGAGGTTCGTTACAAATGCAACCAGGTCACTCACTAAACTTTCACTGATGTCGCCCATGTCTAGCCCGCTCAATGTTCGAAGGTCCTTTAAGAATCTTGAGCTACGCCTTAGGATTTTCGGGTCAACATGGAACCCATTTAAGTAGAGGTGCCGGAGGCAGCCAGACTTCCAATGGGACTATGCAAGGGTGGTTATGTTGGTGTTCTTGATGTCCAAGGTCTCCAATTCCGGGAGACAGCCTACACGGTCTGGGAGTGTATCCAGGACCGTTGACCTCAAGTCGAGGTACTTCAAGAGCACTAGCCTCCCAATGGTGTTGTGCAAGTAAGGTTTGTAAACACTTCTAAGTCGAGTACCCTCAGGACCCTCAAACTACTGTGCGAAGTCACAGTGCGGAGGAGCGTACCTAGGTCCTTGGTGAGGATTTCCTTCTGGGTGTTGAAGGAAATGAAGGAACGCATGTGCTTAATGAGGTAAGGGTCAGACTGGCAGAAGCTCTTGACGTTGGAGTGCTCTGCGAGCCAGCGGACTTTGAATTGCGGTCCCTTGTAGCCTCTGGGTTCCGTATGAGAGGGATCAGTATCTCTCTCTTTCTGTTTGTGGATATGTAGGAGAAGGCCAACATCGACCGCCTGGGTATAGAATGTATCATACATTGATGTCACCACTTGGCAGGTCCACGGGTCCCGTTGGGCTTCCAACTCACCACTTCAACCAAGTTCCTCATTATAAGGTCCTTGAGGTACTTCACTCCTAGGTCCTCGGGAATGGTCTTGTCAAAGCCCGTGAGCAACCACTCTCCAAGCCATAGCCGGAGTATCCTCCGCACTGGGATTGGCGTAGCTTTAGGAAAGAGTGTCAGGTAAAGGAAACATGGCTTCTCTTCTGGTGGCAAATTATTGTAACTTAGAGTAAGTATATCGGGCACTCACTTTCTCAATCTAGAGCGGCTTGCCTTCGCAACTAGAGCCCAACAGTAGCCCGCCCAATAGACCGATTGCGAGGGACAAGCTGTTACTCGCCTGGAAGATCTTGGTATGATGGATATCACCATCTTGCAAGTTGTGCATTTCTGGTTTCACCTTCTTCTGCAGCAGCAGCTTGCTATCGTCACTCCGTAAGTTTTCGAGTCTAATCGGGTCTTCGTAATCCATCGTTACATATGCTGTGTCTTTAATTCGGGTGGTGACAAGGATGCGGCTTCCTTTGTACCATTCAGGAAGCTACCTTATCAGCTCATACCAGGTCTCCTCATTGAAGAAATCGTCTAGCACTACGAGGTACCTCTTGTCACCGAGTTCCTTGAGGAGAGCTTGCTTCACCTCTTCCTCATCCATGTGCTCGTGGTTCTTTAACACCCTGTTAGGTGCTTTAACCTGCTTCAGCACTTCATACCTTATGTCCTTGAGTGTAAGATTGTCTGTGACATGAACCCATGCCCTGCTCTCAAAATGGTTCCTTATTCTGGAATCGTTGAAAAACCTCCCGGCAAGGTACGTCTTGCCCAGACCTTCATCTCCATAGATTGCTCTGCCACAGAGTTCGGTTGGTTGTTCTTTGAGGAGCTGCTTGATGACTTTCTCATAAGTTTCGCTCCTGTAGCTACTGATATAGGCCGGGTCTTCTCCCTCGGCATTGACTTTCTGCCAGCGCTGATAATATTGTGACTCCGAAATCGTTTGTTTCTGCCCAACGTATTTGAAGGAACAAAGAGAAAGAGAGAGCAGATTAGTACCGACACATAAGTGACTACTGGATGCAAGGAAAAAGGGAGAAAAATGTATGCATAGAGGACTGAATTCTTGTATGCAGAATATTATGGTACTGATGGATATTTGATAACCATACTGATTGTAGGATTTATCTTTGTAAACATAGAATTTTTTGAATATGTTATGACTCGAAAATTTTGTATATAGATTTCTATGGTTGTACATTCTAGGAGCTTTATGAAAATTATCAACAGACATTGGTAAGAAAATTCCTAGTTCCAGAGGCAATTATATCGGATTTTCTGGTTGATTGCTATCATTGGCCGACATGTTAGGATCCCGATCGAGGTGCTGGTCCTGCAGCAGCTCATCCACCTCCTCGATGGACCTCTTCATCTCTCCGTGGAACAAGCATTTCCACCAAATGGTCATCAGCACATCAGGGGCAATTCCGATGGTCTGCTGCTCCTGCCGGACTACCCGGCGCATGAAAATGTTGATCTTGTCCTTAGCATTGTAGATGGACCGGAGGAGCCGGCCCATCCACTTGGAATGGCTTTCCCTCCCGCACTTGTCTTTCAGGAATTCGTAGACACGTTTAATCTTTGGGATCACATCATCAACCTGCCTCTTCAAAGGCTAGCACAGGGACACCTCCTCAGTCGACTGAGCTTCCACAGCTTCTCAATCACGATCACCACTGCAGCATCTGCCACAACTTTGACCGGCCTGCTCTCACTTATCTCTTTAATTTTCTCCATAATATTTTTTTGCGAAAAGCAAACTCTCTATTTTATCTCTCTTTCCTTTTTTTTTCAGGTTGCAGGTTCTTGTTTGCTGCAAGGAATTCGAATCCTCTGGTGAGGTACTTATAGAGTCCTCCCTCAACCACCACGGTTTGGTTCTTGCCTTGCGAGGATGATCTCGAATGTGAAGTATTGCTACCAAACTTGCTTCTCGTTGTTATCCTAACCTTGCATGTGTCCCTTAACTCTCAAAAGCAAAAGGAGAATGTGGAAGCGATTGAATACAAATGAGAGAGAGAGAGAGATTGATCCAAGCCCTTTTTCATTTCTCATGCAAAGTTAAGATCCATGCCGTGGAACATATGCTAGGGGAGAACACCACCATGATTATCTGTGAAGCTTCAGCCTTGTGAAAGAGCAAAGAGAAGCAACACATTAAATATTTCTACTTTGTTGTACAGGGATGTTGCTTTGTTCTCCTTTCTCCTCTTCTTTTGTTGGAGACCCACCTTTGGAATCAAGTCAAAGTGTAGACCCTCAAAGCATTCCTGATTCACTTTTTTACGGAGAACAAAACACGGTTGAAAGGGAACAAGAACAATTGGTACAAAACCTTTCAAAAAAATTTTTGTACTGCCAATGTAATTATCCCTAACTTTTTTTAAATTTTTCTATGTATTTTTAAAAAGTTTTATAGTTTATTTCATTTAAAATATTACGTGGACATGCCAATTGGGCAACTAGGCATACATGGAGTCCACGTCAAATCGCCATGTCAGTGAAACTTAACGCCGTCATTATGAAGTTGACGGAGTTTACCAAAGTGACACACTTTTGAAAGGTTTTGTACCGAAATGCGACCAAAAAAAGGTTTTGTACCAACATGAAACATTTCAAAAAGATTTTGTACCAACATGAAACGTTTCAAAAAGGTTTTGTACCGCCAATGTAATTATCTAGTAAATGGCACCATTGTAAGTTGGCACGTACTGAAAGATTTTATTCTAGAGATAAATGTGCGTCTAAATATTCTTTGTAGATGATAGCTCGGCTCATCTGATAGTGATCGGCTTAGTACTTCACGTATCATTGATTACAGAAGAAATTGTTCTTTTCGACTGTTGGGTTCATCCCGGTGAGGAAGGCATAGGAACCATAGTTTCTTAGGTTAGTGAAGGAGCATTTAGGCAAGGGATTGATCAAACAGCAGGATAGTAAAGGAGGATTTAAGCGATGGATTTGCCAAACAGCAAGGCACTTGAAGCCTAAAGCTTTGAATCTGTTGACTTTTGAGAACCTCCAAATTTGAAGTAACATTATTATTATAATTTCTTTTTACATCCAGCATTTTGACCTAGCACCTACCTTTTTTTTTGGAACAATTACACCAGAGGTATGAAACCTTTTGCAAATGTTTCATGTTGATACAAAACTTTTTATTTTCGTAGCAATTTGGTACAAAACCTTTCAAAAGTGTGCCACTTTGGTACACTCCGTAAAATTCTAGTCAACGCCGTCAAATTGTGCTGACGTGTCCCCTCTAATGTGTCATCCTTTTAATGACATGGCACTACACATGTTCGTTCCTTCCTTATAAATTGGCTTACCTGCGGGGGAAAACACCATGGGAAGTGAAGTGTCATTTCAACTTCTGCTCACAAGATGAGCCAGGAAGCCTGAAATCCAAAGTGCAGACGAAGAAGAGAAGATCATGATCATTGGAAGCACAGTCGAAGAAGATCGTGATCATCGTTGATAAGTGTTTGACGTTCAATCATCACAACGAGAGTTGAAGGTGTGTCGAAGAAGGTTCTGCTTCAATGGACAGTGGTTCAAGTTCTCCCACATATTTTAGAAGACAATATGACTCTCCTCCTGTTTATCGTGAGTACTCTCCATCGCATTAACCATTCTGGTCATCTAGGGTTTAATTTGTCACGACTCGAAAATTTGGCAGAGTTTTCCCTAATTTTTGCCACATCCCACATCAAACGTGAACCTGTTATAATATTGATTCAGATAATATATACTCCAACATCTCCTTCACAATCATAGCCACCTTTTCACCATCCAAAAACAATCTCAGCCAAAAGTTCTAGGTTGTAACATTATAGGAGGCATGACGTTGATCCCCGAAATAAAGTGTCAATTCCAAACGGCTCGCCCTTCTACTTAGCTGTAAAGAAAAATATCATAGGGGATGAGCTGCGGGCTCAGCAAGTACAAATTTCTAAAGTAGAATAATATTGTAAACATAATTTCTTAATAAATCATATATATTATAAAATCATAACAAGAATAGCAATGAAAATATTCATCCGTACAACTAATGCAATGCATATAATCAATCAATACAAACAATAATCATGGGGTTGCACTCCCTCTGCGACAGAGTTATGGCGGTACCGATACTCCGCTCTCCAACGATACCGCGACCCTGCAAAATAATCATTATCAACTTTCCTCCCATCTTCCGGTGCCCTTCATCTACACACCTCACACACGCGGGGGCCGCCCATTTCCGGCGGTAAGAGCAGTTCTTAATTATCTTATTTTTATGTAACGCTGGAAACCATAGATAAATTACCTCGATGGACATCAGCGGTAAATTAAATCTCTCTCTTTCAACTTTTATTTATATTTTCTTTCCCATCATTTTTTTGGCCCATTTCTAGTTCGCCAGCGTAGCGGTCACCATGGCTATTTACAATCACATACAATGATGCACAATACGTATAATACTGCACATATTTACATACAAATTTTATAGCAATAAAAAAACAATCTCATTCTTATGTATCGATTTTAATATAATCCATGTAACCTACTACATTTACAATATATATATATATATATATATATATGAGACGAAGCCATGTAAGTGCCGTGAATTGGCATCAGCCATGCAAATTACATATATATATATATATATATTATATACGAAATGCTGACGTAAATATATATTTATAATAGCTACATAAATTATTTTCCAATGGAAAAGAGTACTCACAACCCGTTTATTCGATCCTTCAATGAGCCGGATCTCCAAGATGTCTATTTTCGATCTCCTCACTTCCTATAATATCATTCATAACAAAATCAAAATATATCATATATGTTTATATTGAAAATGATCTCAAAAATTATCCGATGACATTATTTATTGTACTTTTATTAACCCTATGACTTTCACCTATCAAGTTAAAACTCGTGGGAATACGTCATTCTAACTAAATCCTACTAAACTATATATATAGATATAACATTGAGTAATATAATTGATTTGATTCGAACTCGACCTCAATTACCCCCAATTTTTCCTCCCGATTTCCTTCGTCTCCACGGCTATCTCTCGCCCTCTGTGTTTCTTCTTTTTTTGGGCAAATAACATAATTGTGTCTGTACTTTGACCAAATTCTCACTTTTAGCACGAACTTTTTCGCGTGACCTAAGAAGGCACGAGCTTTCAAACGTTTGTCCCGTTTAGCACGCCATCAGTTTTTCCAACAAAACTAACGGACCTATCCTACGTGGCATGTTAACGGCGGCTGTTGTGGCAAATGATGGATTGTCACGTCAAATACGTTTACGAAAATGTCGAGTTTGCCTCTTAATACTCTTCATTAATTTAAATACATGTTAATTACTCGATTTAGTCGATTTTAAATTTTAAAATTTATTGATTAACAGAAGAATAGGTTCGAACTGGGTAAACAGAACTTGTGGTATAATACAGGTTTTGGAAAGCTGCAGGGATGTTTAAGGGAAGAAGAAGATAAAATTATAAAATTGTCATCAATAACTTTAAATTAATGAACATGATTTAAGGGTAAACTCAGTATTTTCTGACGTGGCATGGCCACATCAGCCGCCGTTTGCCACGTCAGAGTAATTAACGTGCCACGTAGGACAGTTGAAGGAAAAATTGACGGCGTGCTAAACAGAACAAAAGTTTTAAAGTTCGTGCCTTCCTAGGTCACACGAAAAAGTTCGTGCTAAAAGTGAGAATTTGGTCAAAGTACAGGCGCAATTAGGTTATTAACCATTTTTTTCCAATCGGTGGCTACACATATATACATATATGTTTATAGAGTTTAATCTGTTCTACAAAGATCAACTCTTTACCTTCACATATCCTATTATCCATACTTCTATACCTAAATCATACTAACTATAATATACTATTAAGTAATAAAATCTGCTAAATTTGAAATGATTATTATCATTTACATCATATTTTCTCTTACCCGTTTTTCCTTGAACTCACGGCCTCTACTCATCTTCTTCTTCTTCTGTCTGGTTGCTCTCTGTTTTTCTTTCGGTGGCTTGGGGAAAATTTTTGCAGTGAGTGGGCGGTGGAATGGATAAATACATGGGGTGGCTGACAATGATAAATAATAATAATAATAATAATAATAATAATAACTATTGGGCTTAAGTGTGTGTGATTGGGTTTTGTGTGGCCCAAACCCATGGGCTCACATTGTTGAAATTATTTCGAAGACATTCATTACCTGATTTTTTTTAGTTTTTCATTCTGATTCTAAAGCTCCTTCATTTCTATTGGCAGGAGAGGGATGTGATAACTTCACCATTGAATATCACTATGGTGGAAAGGTCAAGATTAGGGCTCATATTACGTATGAGGGAGGGAATTCGAAATATAGGGAATGGTGTAATAGGGATTACATCTGCTTGTTGGATATTGATACTGATGTGTTAGAACTAGGATGTAAGGGATATATTGACTATTATTGGTGTTCTGATGTTAACAAATTGCAAGAAGCCAAGCTACTAAAAAATGATCAAGATGTTCTAAAGATGGCCAATGCTACAGTAGATAATGGGGTTATGTGCATATTTACTTAGTTGAAAAGTCAACTGCTGAAGTTGAGAAGGAAAAAAGGAGCAAGAGCAATCAGTTAAGCGTTTCTCAGTTGTGGTAGAGGAGTTAGCTGCAGAGGAGTCAACCTTACCAACATTTAAGCCTCCATTAAGAAAGAGAAGAAGAGTTGAAGAAGCCTCAAGCTCTAGAAGAAGCCTCTGCTGGTATGGTGAGGCTGAGGCTGGACAACAAGATAATGTAGGTGAAACTGATGCTAGACAGGGTGGGAATGAAGAAAGTGAAAGTGCAGTTGGGGCTGGACAGGGTATAGCTGATGAACATGGTGAAACTGATATTAGGGTAGATGATGTCAATAGTGATGATTTTAATGATAGTGACATGGACTTGGCAGAAGACTATAATTGGGATGACTTTTTTGGAGAAGGAAGTGTTGAACAGGATAGGACTGAAATAGCCCAAGATAGGACACCCCAAGCAGCCCAAGACATAGGTATTGATCCAAGGTAGTGGGACTTCTAGAGGAAGAAAAGGAAAAAGACAAAGATTGAAAAGAGCTGCCACAGAAGGCACTAAACAAGCTCAAGGTGACAGTGGGGATGAAAGTTCAGAAGATTTGGTCAGTCTTGCATCTAGTGATGAGGAAAGTACAAGGACTAGATGGCTAACAGAGAAAAACTCTCTATCTCTTCTGACAAACGGCAATTTTCACTGAAGGTAATTTTTTCTCTCTAAAAATGAAAAGACCACCTCATTCCATTTTTAATCTTCTTTCTTTATTTTATCAAAACCAATTCTCGTGCATATGTAACCGAGAATATTTAATGATAAGATTTTCATAAATCTAATGAAATGTTTTATTTTCACAATAACCTTATCCAATAAAGTATATGTCCGTTATGAACTTATTTCATGAGAGCAAAACTTACAACTACCAAAAATTTAAACTTATTAAATTTTGGTTACGAGAAAACTATATATTGTGTATTACCCATTAGATTCCACACTAAATCGGCAACGGGTCTAATAATTATATTCTAATTAATCTTATTAAACTCTCAATAAGATAATTCGATTAACTCTTAATCAAATAGACCTACAAGTCAATATTAATGTCTAGCAATGTATCAAGACTACCCGAATAATGAGAATTTCAATTTAGAGAATCAAATATCCTTCGATGATTAGTTTTCATATAATTAAATCATTCAGTTATATGATGTCCCGAATAAATTAGGGTATAAATAAAATATCAAGCCCAATACTTTTTCATATGTTTTCAGTTCTTAAGTATTTGACTCAATTATGAAATATCGAAATCTTCTTTCCGATTTTCATACACTATGACCAGAAATTTCTTGAGTAAGTACTAAGTATAATACATAGAACATTCTCTCCCACCACTGGGAGTAACTGACTCCTTATTGATTACTCACTACCTCCATCATAGTCTAATTGGGTCCAGAATGTCCTATGTACATCTCAAAAAGTCATGGTAAGTAGTAGACTAAAATCACAATTTAATAATTACAAGATATGGTAATCTTATGTTTATAGATAACTTACACATACTATCTCGTGAGGATTATCCTATTCACATTTATTAGGCAGCAGATTGGGTTGGGAAGGGAGAAGTGAGCACATGGAGATTGGAATGTGAATTGAGAGGATGCGACTATTTGGCAAAAACAGTATTTTAAAAAAAAATTCATCATTTTCATTAAAAATTCAATTTTTTTGCTCGAAAATTTCTTTTTAGTTAGGTTGCCTTTGCTTTTTTGGACCCCTTTCTTACTTGATGAGGGAGAAGATTAGGGGTGGAAGACGAAAGAGATCGGGGAAGAGGAAGAATAGTGTCTGCACCCGTTTTGCATACACCCAATAGCGAAAGTTGGGCTCTCAATGGGTGCTCAGCATGCTCCAGGCGTGGGGCTATTTCTTGGTCGGAGGGCACTTTGTCCTTCCCTATTTCCATGTGTATCACCCGGTATACAAAGAGTTTTGCAAAGAAATACCGTGGTTTTGAATTTTTTTTTAAAAAAGGCCTACCTCGGAAAGTAATTCATGGAGTATAGTTGTTAGATTGCTATTCCAACATGCAATGTAGGTATCATAATTGATCACAAGTCTGAAATACGGTATAACCGATTTTTTTTTATAAATACGGTATAACCGATGTTAGTAGACATTGAACGCAGCTTTGAGATACGACCTACTAGTGTTTCATTACCCTTCAACCAAAAAACACAATTAATTAAAGTGTAGATCAAAGTTAAGACGTGATCTATTTTGAACAAAAAAAACACCATTTAATTAAATTATAGATTGCGAACATATCGCAGATTCGAGCAGTTCTTATACTCCTAGAGAAGAGACACAACAGTCGCTATCTATCATCCACATGAGATGATCATATCCGAGTACCTTGTAATTTTTTTCGGTACCTTGATTCAACCATGTATAATATCGGTTCCTAAAGTTGGAACTGAATCCAACACTGTTGACTTTTGAAACCAAACCTTATCTAGAATCTATAAAATACCACAAGTTTCAGGTACTCTGTTGAAACCTGTTTATTATTTTTTACCATATAATACACGTTATTTCAATATTTTTATATGTTTAACAGTTATAAAATAATTCTATTCAAATAATTGTAATAATTATTACTGTTTTATAATTATTTTTATCATAATTAAATATACTGTATTTTAATTATTGTTATTATTTCATATATTAATTTCTGATGTTCATTTCGTCTACATTGTTTGATGGCAAAATATGAAACAAAAAAATGGAAAAAAATTAAATAAAAAATGGTGATTGAAAACTAGTGATGCATGCATAGATCACATATACCACATGCGTTCTATTGTTCAACCAAACCATACAATGAATATGGAAGCTGCCGTCTTTAATGTACATCGTGTATAAAACCTGCGATCTATAGATTATTCTACATCGCATATTAGAATCACGATTGAGTAATGATACTTCAAGAATTACTTTTCAACATACGACTTTTAAAAAAAAAATAAAAAACGATATTTCTGCACAAAGCTCGGTATAGCAAAGCATTGGGCTTTAATGCATGGGCTTAGTGCTCTATAATTTTTTTGTAATGGATGAGTTCGATTGAGTCCCGTTGATTAAAAGAAGGCATTGGGCTCCACTAATACAACTTTGAACTATATTAGACTTCTAAAAGATAAAGTATTTATAATTATGAATTTTTTTATTTATGGAATTTAAAATTCATTAACGGCGAGAAATGCATATTTTCTCGACGGTGGGGCAGAGCCCAAGGGAATGCGCGAGGGATTGTAATTTGATGGGCAAGGACGATGGTGAAGTACGTGATTGTCCTTGTGTTCCTTAACTTTCCTTTCCCCGGTTCGCCGATGTGATATGTAGGAGAAGAAAAGGGCAAAATGGGGAAGGCAATTAAATCTGAATCAATCCAATGACATGTTACACATATATAATAATATTGAGTTAAAGCTTTCCAATTATCACATGTTAAGCCAAATTTACAATTACTTGATGCAAAAATAGCACATAACATTTCTTTTTATTCTCCATATAATCTCATAGCTTCGTCTCTAGCTTGGTGCCTAGAAACTTTTTTCCATAGAGGTTGCAAATAGGTTGCAAATTCATTAAAAGAGGGTTGTTCTACTTCGGTGAATGTCAAATCTCTATCAACTATCCAATTTGCGAGCTTAGATTTAGCTACATCTGTATTATATTTTTGTAAGGTCATATTACCCATACTAGTATCAGCAATAAGATGAGTTTGCCTAACATTTTGACCCTCTTGAGGGTGTTTACTAGCATGCCTAGACAATGTACCTAATCCATTACCAACTTTATGAGTATAAACTTTCTTACAGACTTTACACATTGCTTTTTGTTATGCCTCATTATATTCAAAAATTTCTCATACAGTAGATCTTCTTTTACGAGATGATGTTTAAGCAATTGATGTTTGTGTTGGCACTTCCGGAACCAATGGTGGATTATTTGTATTAGCTTCGGAAGATGAACCAACAAATTACCTATTTTCCGTATCTATTAAACATGATTATAATTTATAAAAATGTTATGCAAAAATAAATATGAGTAAGGGATAGAAATATGCAAACAAATGATAGTTCGATGTTGCCGACGCAAACTCGGAGGATGATCAAATAGCAACAGGCAGTCTTTCTTTTCTTCCATATTAACTATTATGTTGCAGTTGCTCCATATTCAGAATGAAGCAAGTATAGGCTCTACCAAATCTTGAAGCGCATCGAGCTCCTTCTTGTCTATTAGCCCGAATTCCTGCACCAAAGACATAATCTTCATCATCATTTCTATCAAGGAGTTTCAACCACTTAAAAACTCAGTAGAATCCAACTAAGTGATTCAGAGCT